>VWZU01003593.1:171063-190594 GCA_013397095.1 Sterrhoptilus dennistouni | reverse complement strand
AATAATAGTAAATAATATAAAAAAACCCCAGGTATTTTCCTGTGCTTTCTGATTTTAAATCATAATTTTTCTGACTTACATCTCAATGATTGAAACATCCAGTTTTAACTGCCCTTTAATGAGTGAAATAAACCTCTATTCTCTTCTTACAGACCCCACACCCATCTCTACATGAAGTGATCAATGATTGATTTATTGATTCCACAAGGTTGCTTTACTTATATAGAACACACATAAAAATGGATGTGTATATATAATGTGTGTATATATTCATATACACACTTCATGTATATATTGTATATATACACATATATGTATATATAAAATAATAACAATATATAATAATTATATATAATGTATATATTTCTNATATGTATGTATGTGTGTGTGTGTGTGTGTGTATATATATATATATATAATTTTTGTGTATATATATATATGTGTGTATGTGTGTGTTTGTATATCCAAGGACTCTTTCCCAGCCCCACAAGGACAAATTTGACCAAAACCACGAAAATATTTTTAAATCTCTGCAGCACAAGAGGCAGGAGGGGGTAATAGGATTCCATTGCTATAGCAATAAATAGTGAGCAATAAAAACATTTCCCTTGAGCAGCCATGGTACAGTTGAAGTGCCAAAGCTAAAAGAGGAATATTAGAATGAATATAGACTAGTTAATTGAGGATAAACATACCAGGAAAAAAAAAAAAAAGAGAGACTTCTTGAACTTTGCAGGATGCTGATGACAATTTGAAGAGACAGTGACTAAAAAAACCTACTTAGGAAAGAAGAAAATGAATCGTGTGAAATTTGCAGTGGATTTAGTGAAGTGCACAGTCCCATGAGATAAAGAGATGTGAAGAGGGATAACAAGGGTGGCTGGGAGAATGAAAGAACTGGACACTGAAAAGCGCCAGGGGAATATTGAGGCAAATTCTTGCATCAGCTACTAAAGAACAGAAAAGAAAGAACCACCACAACATGAAGTGTATCCTCAAACCTGCTGCTTCATTTACATTTTTGACCTGGTTCTGAAGAAAGAAAACAAACAAAATCCAAAACCACCCACAAACCAAAAAAGGAGCTGAGAATAATCAAAACTAACTGTTCGAAAACTTTATTTTTTCTGATTTTATAATTCACTCCTGCAAATTATTTTTGGTGATGTTTATCTGACATTGTGTCTTTGATGCTTTGTACCTTAATTTCTATTCTTTCTTTTTTTATCCCATCTATCCCTTATTCCCATTGCAATAAATAGTCACTTTGATTTACAATTCCCTTCAGCTATCTGAGCAGGATTTTATATAGATATAGATATAGATATAGATATAGATATAGATATAGCTTGGAGAGAGTTNACACACAGAAAAAAATTAATAAAAACAAAATAGAAGTTCTTACTTCATAAGGTACTTTATTTAAGACAAGGGTTTGAACTTTTTTTTCCAATCTCTAATTGCATTTGCAATTTTTAGTGTGACGCTGTCAGTGGAAAGATTAAAATAAGCTGCAAATTTAACCTTTAAAGATACCAGCAGCTGTTTGTTTCGTTTTCTACATAAATACTGTGACTGGAGAGTGAAGAGAACAGATTCTACTAAGGAGACTCCAAACTCAAGGTTGAATATCATTCTGTTTTCAGACAGATACTACAACTTTCTCCTTGTTAAAGACTTTCCAAAGGCCTGCACACACACTCCAATGTCTGATGTCTCACTCATCAGATGTCTGGTGTCTATTTTTGTTACAGCCTGCACTTCAACTAATTTGAATGTCTCATATTAGTGCTCTAATTATAGATTTCATATAATCTGATTACTGTTACAAACATAAGGGTCAAGCTCCTCTTAAAGTTGCCTGGTTTCTTTTAGGTTCTACTGAAAGTAGCTGATGTTAAAATAAAAGTTATTGGATCCTGCAGGTTTATTAAATGGATCTGATACCATTTTTATGGATTCTGCAAAGGCATCTCCTGTGATAGTCCAGGGTTAAACTGATTTCTGAGGTAGCAGGGCCTGAGAACAGGACCTTGCCTTCACTGCAACGAGAAAATGGTATTTTCATGCCATTGCTTTAACCAAATCAAGTGTGACTTTGCCCAGGTAATGGGGAGAGGGGGATGATGGTGATTCTTAGTTAAACACGAAGGGCCTGGGAATAAAGTTAGACAGGTGCCTGTATAATCATCAATATGACAAATGACATCATTGTTAATTGTAACATCAATTTGATAACTGAATATGATCATTCTCTTAAACCTGACTCATGAGAATCAATTGTTACAGATTCATGTTTGGGTAGAATCAATGGAACAATGGGGTTTAATGATTAACATGTGTCCTTTATGGAACAAGAAAAGTATAAAACTGTGTCTGTTCTGAACCCCTGTGGGAGTCAGGATTTGGGTCTCCAGACCCCTGGCTCCCAGAGCTCTCTCAATAAAGCACCACATACAATAATCTCCAGTGATTGTGTGGTTTTTCCTACACTGACACCTGGACTGGAGAACCACCACCTTGTAGGACCTGGCTGCAACTTGGAACACGATCACCTCCTCAGGCTCCAGTGCTCCACTTCAGCAGCACCACACTCACACAAGGGGTTAATAACTCATGATAATCAGGCCAGGATTATTTCCTTCCATTCAGAAGAGGTGTTTTTTCTCAGTTTTAGCAGGACTTTTTTATATAAACTGCTGCAGGATTAGGAAGGTAGAGCTCCAAACCCCCATCACTTGGGGTGGTGTGGCACTCTGCCCTTCACACAGAATGCAGCACCAAACTCACACAAGGGGTTAGTAACTCATGATAATCAGGCCAGGATTATTTCCTTCCATTCAGAAGAGGTGTTTTTTCTCAGTTTTAGCAATACTTTTTTTACATAAACTGCTGCAGGATTAGGAAGATAAGACTCCAAACCCCCATCACTTTGGGTGGCGTGGCACTCTGCCTTTCACATGGCGAACTCACACAAGGGGTTAATAACTCATGATAATCAGACCAGGATTATTTCCTTCCATTCAGAAGAGGTGGGTTTTTTCTCAGCTTTAGCAATACTTTTTTTATATAAACTGCTGCAGAATCAGGAAGGTAAGGCTCCAAACCCCCATCACTTTGGGTGGTGTGGTACCCTGCCTTTCACATGGAAAGCAGCCAAGGGTTAATAACTCATGACAATCAGACCAGGATTATTTCCTACAAGAACAAACATACTCAGACGAGGTGGGGGTTTTTTTAATTTTTTTTTATGTTTTAGCAGTACTTTTTTTACATAAACTGCTGCAGAATTAGGCAGGTAAGACACCTCCAAACCCACCCTGCCTTTCCCATGGACTCTGAGCCTCAGCAGGAGCAAGTTCTCAGCTCAGTGTCCCCCTCTGCTTCCTCTCCATTTCCCTGACAGAGGCTGAGATCAGAACAGACAGCTTGGTCTGACACTTCCAGATGGAGAAAGAAGCAGGCAAAGCCATTCCCTTTGGATAGAGGTGGGATGGCCAGCTCACAGAGAGGAAATGCCAGGAAATTATTTTATTTTTTTTTTTCACAGCTCCCTGCTGTCTTGATCCTGAATAATCTGTAGCTAAGTGTGTTCATCAGCCTGTGCTCGTCAGGCTGACATGCCCTTCCCTGCAGGTGGCCAGCCCAGAAAGCATCAGCCAACTATTCTGCAAAGGAAATTATATCAGGAAAGCGACGGCAAGGAGAAGCTTTTGGTACCAGCAGACTTTGAGCGTGATAATGCTTATTAAATCTGATCCACACTGGGTTTGTTACTCACCTAAGGGGTTGTGTTATCGTGCATATAAATAGTCATATTCTGATATTAACCTTAAATGGGTGCTTGGTGAAAGAAATAAAGGATGTAAGGAAAAACTCTGGAAATGCTGTCAAGGGAATAGACACATGATTTAAGTGATAAAAGTGATAAAAAGTGATTTTAAGTGATAAAAACACTCAGATTCATCACGTACAGAGAGAGTACAGCTAGAGAGAGTTGAGTATTCTGACCACCAGTAACAACATGCCTGGAAATGCAAAAATTTAACTTATTATTAAAATGTGATTTATATCACTGACAGTGATTTGTCTTAATCAGTTTTAATAACGGTAACATTACAAAGCTAAATTCTGTATGTTTATTACATGTGATTATTAATTTTTAAAAAAAAAATCCTGGAAGGCATGAGCCAGAAAACAAGAGGGAACACTTCCAGATCCCACTTTTACTCTTAAAAATGCCTAAATGATGCAAAGTAATATCTGTAACTATGATTCAGATACATAATTCCCAACTACTACTGGGAGAAAAGTAAATATTTTCATTATTCTAGCATTTAATTTTACCTTGGGAAAAAAAAACCCCATAATATCCAATGCACATTGGAATAAATAACTTGCCAATGCTCTTCATGGTTTTGTTTTTTTTTTTCATTATCAAGTTATGAATTTACTTCTTTGTGGCAGCCTAACTTGCATGTCACCCAGCCAGTGATAGGTCCTGTCAGCACTTCATGAGAGAAAATTCCCTCTCAGAGGAATCACAGATCCAAACAAAAATGAAAAGTGAGGAAAGAAAAAAAAAAATAGAGTAAAATTATTTAGTCTTTAGGATTGTATTGGAAGTAAACCAGAGATCTCAGAGGTTTCCTACAGCTGAGCTATTCCTCTCTGGCTTCTGGCAAATCTCATGGGATCATATTCACTGACACACTTAGAGGTCTGATGCTGTAAAGAGGTGACACTTGTGACAATTTCAGAACCTTCCCAGTCTATGCCCCAATAAAACTGTTAAGCTGCTGGATGCTTTTAACACTATTCTAAAACAAACCCCTAAATTTTAATTCTGGATGTCTCTGCCTCCATTCCCCATCTAAATCATCCAGAGCATTATTATTGCTGGGACAAAATGCTTTAAAGTGAGTAAATTATCCAGATTCCACATTAACAGCAGCAATATTCACTTAATTTAAATAGATCATTAAGAACCACATCCAAAGGCTGAGAAATCCCTTGCATTTTATCTTCATTAACATCCAAGCATCTGTAGACCTGGCAGTGTTTGGTTAATGGTTGGACTTGATGATCTTTTCCAACCTTAATGATTCCATTCAAAGCCAGACACATTAGAGGAAAGGCGTTCACACATGATGAGTTTTGTCTCCTCTGCCTTGCCCATCCACTGTATCTCTGCACAGCTGTTAAAAGCTGAATGTGGCTTCTCCTTTTGTACCACAATGCATTTTACAAAAATATTTCAGCAGCTAGTCCTGGACCAGGGCAATGTGCTGCACTGTACTCAGAGATATTTTAAAATTTAGTGAAAATTTTACCTCTTACCTCAATTTCCCTATTTCAGATCTGCCCTGGAGCATCAGCAAGTGTTGCCATAAGCTGTTGTAAAGCAGTGTATGGATTGAGGAAAGCTGACTCCATCCCAACCAGCTCGTCCACTGCATTTTGCTTTTGACATTTGTTGCTGTTCCACTCCCTGTCCTGCCATAGAACAGCTCCAGAGTTTAACCAAAGGAATGGATTTTCAACTCCACAGTACTGAGAGACAATCAAAACTGCACCATCAACTCAATTTTAAAATTAAATACTAGCTAGGTTTCAGTTATTAAGACAAAATTAAGGAATATAAAAATCTTTAACATCCACAAACTGATAGATCAAAACCATTTGCACCCTATGACAAAATCTATTTCCTTACATTGTTTACAGCTGGCATGAAGGAACTTAGTCTTTAGAGTGACTTATTAGAAATATTACCAGCGATTGCATTCAAAAATCAATTCCTGCTGAAAATATATTTTTAAAAAATCCCACTAATTAAAAAGCTATATTGGCAAACTAAAGCTGGCCTAATAGGATCCTGGAAGAATCAATCACTATAATCATCTGCTGCCATAAACTCTATGAGAAGATTACAAATGTGATGCTTCAAAGGAGGGGAAAATTCTTTTAAAATATAATTTGAACTTTACTTCTGAAATACCATGACCATCATGATCCATCACCCACAGTCACTGCCTGAACCTACAATAAATCAAAGCTCTGATTCAACGGTTACAATCAATCTTTTGAGAGCAAATGCTGCTGCCATGTCCAGTGCATGCATTTCAGATTATTCATGGTGAAGGGTGCGGTAGCAAATGGCAAACAAAAAGTTGAGGGGGAACACACAGGACTAATAAAACCTCACACAACAACTAATCAAAGCAAATGGGAAAAGACAGAAAAGCAGCACAGGGATGGAGATGAAGAAAAGCTGCATGGCCTGAGGTGGATGGGAGAGGGTGATCATTTAGACACTGGGAATTAAAACTTACTCAAAAAGATGTTATATAGGGAAGGAAATGACCTTGGAAAAAGTTCTAGCTGTGAAAGAGTTATTCAGGTAGAAAAAATGACCAATTACCAGAATATAATTGGTGGCTGCTTTGCAGGAGCCTCAGAAAGCAGAGGTTCTGGGAATGGATTTTATAAAGGAACCAAGTTCTTTCCCCATTCATCAGCTTGAGAAAGGTCCATTTCAGGCTTCTCACGCTCACAAACAAGAATTCAGTTTAAGAAATCACACCCAGTTAGGCCTGTAATGCAGTTTAAGTCTAATGTAAGCCTATAGCAGAAGAAAGTCTCCCCAAAAAATCCACAAGTAACATCACACTGGATAATCTTCCAAGCTATTCCAGAGATTTTTAACCAGAATTCTCATGTGTAAACTCTGTATCTTGCTGTTAGAAAGCATTTGGACAGTCTTGGTTTCTGTGTTGAAGAACCACCACAGACAAGGTGCTTTAGACAAAGATCTGATGCAAAGACATGACCAGGACAGATGATTTTATACTTGCACATTCAAAAAGTCAATATAAATTCAATAATTGCAATAAATCTTCTTCATGGTGTGCTCGTATAGGTCAGGCAATCTATTTGGAGTCTTCCACTTCCATGCAATAAATTGTGAGAGGCAAATCATGAAGCACAGTTTCAAAATAGTCTAAACTCCATTGACCACAGAGGCTGAACTTTTAATAGAGGAATTGCTATCATTTCCTGTGAGGAATTAGAATGGCTTTTCTCCAGTTAGTTGTAGATGTCCATTAGACAAAGTTATGGTGGGAAACAGAAGATGAACATTTAAATCCAACATCAAGAGTTTTTACTTTAATTAGAGCTATTTCCAGTTTAAAGGAAATAAATATCCAAGAAAGGATTTAAAATTAATCCTTCCCTTCAGAAGAAGCACTAGGAGTAAAATACAATTATTTCACTTCAAATCTTGTAATCTAGAATTTAAAAAAAAAAAAAAAATTCCATTGTGTCTTTATTTGGCAGTAGCTCACCAGAGTAAGGTATCCAAGTCCTTAACAGAGTTCTAAAATTCCAATTTCAGCTTTGCTGCTTTCCCTCATAAACCAAACATCAGTGATAATTATGGTGTCAACCTCGTTGTTCTACATTTTCTTTCTTCAAATTCCAAGTATAAATATCAGTGAGGAGCACCACTATATTTTAAGGTAGGAAGAAACTGCAAACCCTCTGTCTTCATAAAGGTCATCTTACCTCTTCCTTTTCTAATTCAAAACGAGACATTTGAGAACAGACAAAATACACACTTCAAACATAACAAAGAGGGCTAAATGCCATTTCGAGTCTCTCTCCAAATACTGCACAAAATAAACATTAATATCAATAGGAGTTTAGGGAATCCAATCAAACAACAACCTGAGCATGAAATTCCCACCATCTTTGGAAGGGCTGTCTTGGAAAATTCTGCTTCTCATTTTGATTAGAGTAAGAGTGGAAGAGAATTTACTACCCAAAGTGATACACACTCCAAAAATTAAGCAAATTGGCACGTTCTAATAAGACATTCTTTTCTGCAGACAAGCTTTAACATTTCTATCCTGCTCAAATGCTAACCCATCTTCCATCATCCTTCCCATGTGGTATTTCTTTCATCCCCTTCTCTCTGGCTGAAGTGCAGAAGCAGCTTCTCCATTCTCCTCCCCAGATACTTTAATATCTGTACATTGGGTCAGACAAAAAGTAGCTGCTCCTTTCCTTTGTAATGTTTTTATGGTCTCCTGTCACCACTGTGATTTACTCTCCTATTTTTTGATGTTGAATATGTACTGTTTTTGAGCTTTTCTAACAGCCACTGCACTTTTCCCAGTCCACATAAAATGCTGGTTATTTTCCTGCTAGACAGTATCACCCTTGTGAGGAAAACTTTCAGCAGCAGAAGTGACACTCTGTTAGTTCAAGCTCAGAGCAGCGTCCTTCCTCGTGCTGTTCCCTCTCCATTTTCCATTCTATTCTTTCCCAGTGTTACCCTGAATGTACCAAAACCAGCAATTTCATCTTCCACCCGTGCCTTTTTGCAGCACTTTCAGGAACTTAAATATTTCTAAAACTAGAATTTGAACCCCCTTCAGACTACAACACGTCCCTGACGTGAGCCTTGCTTACAGAAAAGCCAGAAATCTCTGAGGAATATCATCATTAATTAGAGATGCAGATTCACACAGAACAATAAAATTAATACACTCCCATCTATTTAATTTACACATGTCTATACATGCACAGGCATTCTCTCACCACAGTTTTGGGTTATTTTAACACTGTCACCCCTAATGCAGAACGAGGCAGATTTCAGCTGTTATCAGTGGGCACCACTTCATGGCCCACCTGGAGCACTGAATAAAAAGGGAATTGAACCATCTGGGACATGGCCCAGTGCACCCCCTTTAGCTTTTGCCATTCTTGCAACTCAAAGCTCACAATAGTTTTGCACCACAGTGTCAGCAAGGACAGCAGAGGACAGCAAGGACTCAGTGAAGATGAACCCAGGAGAGCATCCAATTCCACAACTCAGAGGAGTTTGTAGAAAGGCAGCACAAAGCTTATTTGACTAATCAAAGTTGCGTTAAATGCACCAAATGAAGGGATTTTGTGAGATCTGAGCTTTTCAAAAGTTATATGCACCCACTTTGAAAAGTAACAGAGCAAAAGGAACAATAAAGTCCTCATTCTGAAACCTTCACTGGACAGAATCAAAAAGCTATCTCTCCGCTAAGGAGAAAAACTCTCTTTAATCTCCCCTCAATCAGATACCATGATTCTTTCATTGTTTTGGGGTTTTTTTTAGATGGAACAGGAAAAAGAAAGGGTAAACTGGACCACTTGAAAGACACATTATCTGCTTATCACCTCACTGACTTTGGCTCAGTGTGCAATTTCTAGCGGATTGCTCCCGAAAAGAGCCCTGCATTGACAAACTCCTGGAAGGAAATATTACCCCCAGCGGCAGCAGCAGCAGCAGCAGTGAGACAGAACTGGGAACAAGCTGCTCTGTTTTTTGGATTACTCTGCAGGCAGCCACAGCCCATCACAGCCTCGACCTCTGCAAGAACCAAACTCCCTTCCTTCAGGATCAAATCTGAATCTCTCAGCAATCCCAGCCCAGGAAGGTTGCTGCTCAGACACCCTGCTCCGTGTTCCACTTATACATTTCATCATTTAAAAACAAATCTATCAGCTAATATACAGAGCTCACCACCAATTGGAGCCTTTTTAACAACACCCCTCAACAATATTTTTTTTTTTAAAACTATCTCTCCTTAGAAGTTTTATTTGGAAAAGCCTTGCACACTCCAGGAATTCCACAACTAATGATTTGAACTGAAACATTTCTGCCCTCCTTGTCACCATGGTACCCAACACATCCCCAGATCATTTATTTGATGATTCTTCCCTGTTTGCTCATTTCAAGCACGCTGGTCCAGCATTCATGAAGCAAATTCCTTTTGCTGCCTTAAACACACAATCCTCAAGATTTCAACACTGGCTCACAAACACTTAGCCCTGCAGCTTCCACATTTAAAAATGAAGGCAGAAGTTTGAAAATGTGAGGCTAATATCACCTGTCTGAGCACATCAGCTCTTACTGCTGGCTGTGAGGCAGGCTCTGAGCATGGAACCACTTTGCAGCAGTGCTGGAAAAAACACCCTCTATAGTACATTACCCTGAAGATAAATAGGACCACAGCAAATGATTCAGTAAACAAGTAACACAGATAAAATTAGATTAACCCCTCAGTGCAACACGTTGCACAGGCTTCCTAAACAAATTGTTTTACAGCCTCCATCCCTTCCCCAACTCAGGCTTCACATCCTTCAACCTCTGCCACCTCACAGGTGCAGACTAATGCTCCCCCAGCATATGGCAGGTGCACAAAGACTAAATCAATCTGCTTTTTCTCCCTGTCTCTTCCCCCAAAATCAGGTCAGATTTAACAGAAAAAAATTCCCATTTTTCTCTGACCTATGCAGTGCCTGAGAGGGGACAATATTATTTCAAGAGCAGGGGAGCAGGGCTGTGCATGTAAAATGCTCACACCCATTTCCCCTCCATGCACTCCATGCTCCCAACATGCAGCATGGAGCTCAGAAGGATTCCTTCATATTTCATATTTTTCAGCCCTGTCGTGGTAACCACGGAAGGCAGGAACTCCGGAGAAAGGGAAAAAAGGCAAGATATGAAACTTCCGCCAGATTAATTTCTTTTCAGGCTGGTGGAGAGTTTAAAAAAAAAATTTAAAAGCATGATTCATTTCCTATTATTCACTGTGAGATCCATTCAATTACTGCTCCAACAGTACACTGGAGCAAGGAGAGCTCAGACAGAGGGAAAGGTCAGTCTGACCTCTGCTTCTAAAGTCTGTCTAACACTCACTTCCAGATCCTTCTCTCCCAAATGCAGTGGCAGAGGATGCACACACCAGTGCAGAACGCAACTTTGCAGCTGGGGACCCACTCACTCCAGCTAAGAGAGGAGTTGTGAAGCTTTAACAAAGAAATTACAGAGGATATTTGCATAATATTTGCTGTTGGAAACAAACTTGATTCGAGGAGCTTGTCTCCAGAAACAAACTTTCCAGTTTCCTAGATTGCTTAAATGCAGATACTGTATCCGAATTAATTATTCCTATGGTCAAGCACTAGCTTCAATAGCATCCAATGTGTCTTGCAGCACAAAAAAGGATCATTTTGGACAAAGTTCATTTTTTCAGCTCAGTAAGGGTCCAACATATATTTAGTATCAGGTTAATTTTTTGCTATGAGGTTTTTTTCCTAAAAGAAAAACTCACATGGATTATTAAACCTGTGTCACATACTTCAAATATCAGTTTTTACCACTGCCTTGTAAGGACGAAATAATAGAATGTTCAGTGCTGCAAATGAAAATTTGAAAGCATCCATACATCAGAGTTTGTATCTTATTTTTAAAATAACAGACCAAATATGTGGACATCTGAAGAATATAGAATTTTCTAATTCACACCACTTGTTTAGAGAGTAGTGAGAGTTAGCAGAGCCAGCAATCCACCTCAGTAGTAAAAAACTGCTATAAAGATCTTTATGAGCTGTTACAAACTGGCCTAATTATCACAAGATTCCTGCACGTTATTTGGATGAATCAAAGATAGATAAATGCTTAATCCAAGGTTTTCATAGGGCAGTAAATCACTATTTACCAACAAGGTGAATGTAAATAACCCCAAAGAAAATAGGAAAAGGAAGAAAAAAAATAGAAAAAAAACCACTTCAAAATCATCAGCAGGAAAAACTCAAAAGCAACTGTTTGTATTTACAGACCCTCAGGTGTTTTTAATATTAAAACCAAACAGAGCTGAAAGTAAATTGAAAGGGTCTTAACTTCTCAGACACCAGAAAAATATAATAAGGCTTTATTGCATTACCTAAACAGCCCTGCCTTATGGAGTAGATCCCTACATGTCACTGATTTTTTTTTTTAGTTTAATTGCTTCCAAGTCAAACCAGTGGTGAGAATTTCACTTTGCCTCTGAGGGCTAAACCCACAGCTACACAAGCAGAGAAGCAAACAAAACCAAATAAAATCACCTCCTGTGTTTGGAACTACCTCGGAAAATGAAACAACACCTTCCTTAGTAGATGCATACATTTCACATCAAATTAGACCTGTGCACAGTCTGTCTGCTTCCATGGTTTAGTATTTAGGAAAGCAGTATATAAATATTTAGCACATTTGAAACGCGCACACACACATCAAATTCTGTGAAATGTGTTTGGAGAGCTTTAAACAAACAACACTGGTCATAAATTTTGGTTTTGCCTTATTGAAGCCAATGTGTTCCCCTCCACACCCTACCAATTATACATCATCCAGATTGCTCGTGTTTGCTCACACACATTCCTGCACATGGATATGCAAATGGAAGTTTGTGCTGCATTCAGAGGGTTTGTGATTCCCTGACAACTGCTCCTAATCACGGTTATTACCATTATTTATGGCACAGCTCATGGGCCAGGTGTGCAGGGTGCCTTACAGGCAATCAGACAGATGCCAGAGCCACACAGCTGCCTGCACCAGCAAAGCTCTGAGACAGCAACAGGACTGACAGTGGGAACATCTCTTTAGTGAGTATAAAAATATGTACGTAAATTAAATGTAATTTTAACAAAGCATCCCTTGTTCCACAGCACTCTTGACCTGTTCAGCTGCTACAGCCAATACCTGCAGTGTTCTGAAGGGAACAGGTGGCAGTGGCTCATTGAGGAAGGACCTGCACTTTCCACATTCCTACCTTGTAACCCAGAACTCCAGTTTTTCAGCCAGAAAAGTTCCCAGTGACATAACTGTGATGGAGCCGTGGAAATTGTCAGGCTCAAAAACCAGAGGAATAGGACTTTCACTTTCCACACCCCCTACCCTGTATCTCAGAATCTCAGAATTCCAGTTTTTCAGTCACAGAAGTTCCTGGTGACATAACTGTGATGGAGCCGTGGAAATTGTCAGGCTCAAAAACCAGAGGAATAGGACTTTCACTTTCCACACCCCCTACCCTGTATCTCAGAATCTCAGAATTCCAGTTTTTCAGTCACGGAAGTTCCTGGTGATACAACTGTGATGTAGCCATGGAAATTGTGGCCAGACTCACAAACCAGAGGAACACCCACTGCTCTGTTCTTTAGAGCTGTCAAAATTGGACATCTGATTTAAGAGATGCAATAAGATTTTTCTAAATATTTTTTACTAAAGACCAGGGCCTGGCAGGAAGCACTGTCTTCATATGATACCTGACTTTGGAAGCATCCAGGGGTGGCCTGTGAGAGAAATTTGTATCTTCTCCTCCATTCAGCCTCAAAGGCAGGGAACAGACACAGATGTGTTACCCCAACACCAAGACTCCTTCCTCTATAAACTGCCAAATTGCCTGAAGACACCCCAGAACTCTGGAAAACAGTGGGGGGGTGTTGGGAAAGATGGGACAGGAAGGGCTTGTGGATACGACTGTCTGGGAAGAAATAATATAGAATCTGTGAGTGGAATAGGAATGAATTTCAGCTCTGAGATGTGATCATGGCAGGCAGGAAGACGGGGATGAGCTGGAGATGGGTGGAAGGACAGAAAACAAAAGGACCCAAGGGTGCAGCTCCTCTCCACCCTGCCAAGGCATCAGGGAAAAGGTGGATAAGAAAAGTCTCTTTAGAGTTTAGAATACAGGATGATATGGTGATAGAGCAGTTCTCATGGGCTGCAGGCAAAGTCTGTAGGGTTTGTGTCTTGTGCTGGTTGGTCACTGTAAATTAGAATATTCAACACAAATGAGATAGAATGGATTGGAACAAGGTCCTCACACTCTGACCCCTGCACTCTTCTTACCCCTCTTACCTCTCTTATCTCTTTTACCTCCCTCACCTCACCCCCTCTCTCTCCCCCTCTCTCTTTGGGGTTCCCTCCAGCCCAGGCTGGTGGCTGAAGGCAAAGCCCTTTTTCCCCACGACCCTGCAATAAACCCCCGTGTGTCTGGAATATCTCAGCTCTGCAGAGTTCCCTCTCCCTGCTGTCCATGGGTGCTCCTACAGGTGAGGTTTGGCTTATGCCTCTTCCCCAAGCCAAGCAGTCAAGAACAAGTGAAGGCTGAGCTGCAGTGCAGAAAATGTTCACTGCACTCCCACACCAGTGCAGACACTGCAGCACCAAACCTTCCTCAGACACCTGCAGGGAACAGACATCTCCAAAGGCCTTTGCTTTCGGGATCTCCTCACTGCAGAAAATGAACCCCTTGCAAAGAGCAAAACAGGCCCTCACCTTGCCAGGAAGGCAAACATGCCATTTTCAATGCAGTTATTTGTATTCATGTCCACGTTACCACAAATGTAATGATGACGACAAAGTTCTAACATAGTCTACTATCACTATTAGAAGACTACAGAATAATATCAACCATATATTTCTAAACAATACCAATAGGGTACATCTCACCCTCCTTTTAAATTAAAAAAAAAAAAAAAAAAGGGTTGGGGGGGTTTTTTCATTGTTTAGTTGAGGTTTTTTTTTTTTCAGTATGCTTTTAACAGTGTACTGTCTTACCTCCACAGGTTCTCCTTCTATTGTGGTTATTAGAAAACCAGTGCTTGGGTAGGTTCTCTCTCCTTTAACACCTTACAATTGTTGTTTACAATAAGAATTCGAAATAAAAATAAAATTTTATTGGACTGTATTATAAAAATCTTCCAATAAAGTGTCCTTGCCTGAGGCTAAGCATTTACCCTGGCTTTTATTCCTCCCCAGATTTTTACAAGATACCTACTCAGCCTCCATCCAAACCACACTAGTGAATGCACAACAGCCAATGATCAAGATTAATTCTTTTGTTTCTAGTAGCTGGACAACACTTTGATTTAAATGGGTTATGGTGTGCAAGTGATCTATAAAATGACTTTGTAGCAATATTATTAAGTTGGAGAAGTTTCAAAGGCCAATGTCATCTTTTGTATTCCTTCCTAGTTCAAACTGTTATTTCCCAACATATCTTTCTTTCCCTTTTTGGCACGATGAGCAAGTCAGATTTGGAAGGATGTTTTCTTTGTATTTCTTTCACTCAGACTGAACAGGGTAGTGAGCCAGGAGCATCCCTGTGCACTGTGTGCTCTGGAGAGAACACACATCAGTGCAAGGATGCAGCATTCCTCTGATGGACAAGACAGAAAGACAAAAGAAGGAAAGAAAAAAGATAATATTATGTCTGACACATTTGGCATTTTCTAACTCAAATGGCTAAAATAAACCCCTTGCTATTTAACATCCTACAGCTGGAAATATTTGACATTTGTCCCTTGTTGTTTGACAGAATCCCTGCACATTCTGCTGTTGCTCTCCATGATCCATGCAATGAAGTTTCCAGCGGAAGTTACTTTGAGAACTGGAAGAATTTGCTTTCACTTATGGCCTTCAACTGCTCTACAACCCCAGTGCAGTGGCCAGACCTACACAAACTCCATGCCCTTCCCTACCTGCCAAGGGTGTAAAAAGGCACAAAAAGTTCTGTGGAGAGAGGTCAGCGCCACATTTTGCTGCCCAAGGTGAATACAGTAGTTTCTGTTGCACACAATGTCAGGACTTTTTTATTTAGGATTGCCACGTTTCCACTTGCACGGCCATCACCAGATGAGGCACAGAAAAACTTGTGGCTTCTTTGAAACATTACTATCTACCAAAACTTTATCAGGAGTCATGACAAAAAAAGCCTGGAGCTGCTCAGAGTCCAAAATCCTGAAACATTACTACCAAAACTTTATCAGGAATGATGACAAAAAAAGCCTGGAGTTGCTCAGAGTCCAAAATCCAAACCATGTTCTGAAGATACTCAGACGTTCATTTAAATTTAATGGGGAAATCCAGAACACATCAAAGAAGAGAGAAATGATGCAGTCATATCTCATTTAAGAACCAAACAGCATTATTACTTCAAAATTTTACTTGTGGATCTCATTCAGTATTTTCTGTAGTCTTGAAAATTAATTTCCACACAAAAGAAAAANTAGCGTGTTGGAGATTATTTGTATTAGCTTCAAAAGCTAGTTGGCCACAAACAGCAATGAATACAAAAAAAAAAAAGAAAAAAAAAAGAAAAAAAAAAGCCAACAGTAAAATAAAAGCTAATTAACTCTCCTCATCTGTTCCCCATCTTTAAGTGAAGCTTTTGATTGTCAAACCAGTGTGGAGCAATTCAGACATCTGCAAATAGGTGCCTTTGAGATAAAACATGATGTCCCATAAATGACCCCTGCCTGTTTTGTGGGGGCCTAATGGAAGGTGGGGTAGGTGGCCACTGAACACACACCCCAGACATATAAAACCAGCTATTTTTAATAAGTACAGAGTTACTACCTCCATATTTTCACAGGTCAACAGAACCTCAGATCACAGAGGCAGAAATGACAGAACTCCAGTGTACGTGTCACAGCTTGATTAAACAGGGGTGTTAATGATGCACTCAAAGCACCCTCTGATTTAAGGGTCCATGGAAATCCAAATTAAGATGGAAATAGAAAAAAACATACTGTCATTAATAATGTAAATAAGGGATAATTAGTGCTCTCCAATTACTTTCAGAATAACATAATATTTTTCTATACTTAGAAAATAAATTATTGGGAATGCGTGAATTTACTTACTTCGGTCTCAAAATGAACCAACTTTATGCAAAATTTGTAAGTCACAAAGAGCCAGCCCCCAGTTGCTGCCTCACTGGGAAAGACCAAATTTGTCAAACGTTCAAACTTTGAGGGTTTCATCAGATTCTGAAGCAGAAACAACTCTCCTACGACAGAGGGATGTGCAGCAAAGTTGCCATTCTATGATTCATTGCTCTTTTACAGCAGGAAAAGCACCAGAAGGCGAAGAAGGAAAGCTGGAAAACAAGTAACTACCACACAATAAATGGTTTCCACCTCTATGGATGCATCTCTCATTTTTCCCCTTTATGATGCAAACCTAAAGAACTATTTCTTTCTAAAGAAAGAACATGCTCTTGTTCAGTGAAGAAGAGGAAAGGAGTGCATTCTAGATGGTGATAACCCAGCTAACAGAAAAAAAAACTCCAAAACGCCAGATTGTCTTGAAGCCACACACACCTTCTGAATCCCCAGAGCCTGAACATTCAGGACCTAATCCATCACTACCTGCAGTTCCTTTGCTAATCAATTTATTTCATTGAAAAAGCCTCTTGGAACCAAAGATTAGGTGTTCTCCCTCCAGCGGAGTCATTCTTCATTTGTGTACTTTGATGACTACTTGCTTAATGAATCAGATCTGACTGAAAAAGAACAACTGTTGTTCTGTTTACTTCTTTCTGGTACCCCTGTAGAACTCACTTCTAAAAGGTAACTGTAACCTCTTCATCTGCACAACATAAGGGCATAGAAGTATTAAACCCTGAGCCTGCAGGTTTAATCCTGCTGGTCAGAGAGCAAAATAATCATAGACACAAAAAATAAGTACTACCCCAAGCAAACTTTTTTGATAGTCTGAGCAGACACTTGAAAGTAATTCAAACACACCAAGAATTTGGCATTATTCATGTTTTCACTATTTTCAGCCGGGTCACTTTTATCTAATCTAATCAGCTAAACTTTGTCTTCTGGAATCGCTTTCAGAATCAGAACGATGTGATTTTCAATATTCATTGCACAGGACAAGCCGTGTGTCAGCCCAGGCAATGTGTGGATAATAAATAGGGGATAAATTCCTGCCCTGTGTGGCAGAGTCAGGACGGTCCAAAGGGCAGCACATGGAGGAGAGGCCCCATCACAGCTGGGCTGGCTCATCTAAAAAAGGGGTTTTTACAGCAGCAGAAAGGATTCCACAACACTAATAGTGCCAATGGGCTCTAATCCTCACCTCAATAATTCTGGCACTCCGGGCTCCAAATTCTCGTGGGGTGACTTTCATGGAGTTTTCAGCCAGTTTGGGATGGATGAGAGATGTTTGAGTGACAGCGATGTCAGTGTTTCACAGCAAACCTGCAGGGGACACTGGCAGGGCAACTAAAGCTGGAATGGCATGAAAACTGTCTCGTTTGTTCAGATAAGCTCATTTCTGGGACAAAAGATTAGTTCCCTCTAATGCCCCATACTGGTTTCTCTAAAGCAGGATTTGGGAGGTATTAGCCACTATGTAAATAGCCCAGCAGATTTTAACTCAACATGTTGGTGGATGTAGAGCAGACACTGCCCTACCTACACTGAAAAAGGCAAAGTGAGAGAAATTCACATTAACCTGTCTCTTCCAAATCCTGGTCAACCTGACTCAGGAGTTTTTGTGATAAGGGCTGGACAGACAGCTGTCCACCACAAAGCTGACTTGCCACCCAGACATCTTGCATTTTTCCAGCAACAAGAAGTTAATTACTACCGTTGTATTTCAGCATTTAAAAAAAAAAAAGTACATAAAGAAAAACCCGAATTTGCAATTCAAAATGTATATAAATGTATATCAAATCACACAGGCTAAAGCACTGTTAATAATGGCAGCATAAGCATATTTTCTGGTGGTGTTTAAAATTCACAACCCTATTCCACCTGTTTGTCTCCAAAATCAATATAACTGAATTTTCTCTCCTTATACTTCACCAGAGAAATTCCTTTCATTCTAATGAAAAAAACCCTCTGCCCTTAAAAACTGGTGGATGCCTTTCAGCAAATGCACTAACAGTAATATCTGCTTCTTAAAGCACGAGTTTCAGATTGGTGGGGTTCTTCTACCACTGATTTTTATCCTTTAAAATGCATTGATTCCTCTTTTCTTCTTTTTTTTTTTTTTTTTTTCTGACCTTTACAGTATAAATGTCACTGTCAGATAAAATAATTGAACCCAGTAATCCACGCACAGACTGGAGGAAAAACCTTTGACTGATTTCACCATGATATAATCACAGTCTAATAAGAACCCATCTGTATTTCCTTGACAGACGTGTTCCTCACCCTCAGTCTGATTCAGGTGCTGTATGAAAAACACAAAGTTTATTCTGGGGAAACATTCTGAGAGTGACACTGGTTGCTGGTTGCCATGGAAATAATAAATTATGAAGGTGGCAGATGGTGCCCTCTCTTCAGTGCACAGGTAACTGCACCATTCCCACCAGGATGCTGCAGCAAGGGAAGGCACCAGCATTTCATTTTTCCTGAGACAAACACTAAAAGAAACTGCAACAGTCAGACAAAAAAAAAGCTGTTATCGTTTCTATATGCATCTAAATTTAATACCTGTGCAATTCCATCCCACTAACCCACCTCATTAGCACATAACACGAAGCCGTGAGAATCTCTCTCCTGCCATGTATTTACCTGGAAACTCCCCATTTTCCTCAACAGCTATCAGATTAGACCTTGAAGTAATTAAATTCTTGAGCACCAGCCCTATTTTTGGTGTGCTTTCTGCAAAGGGATTTATAGAAATAATAAGTTTGTCTATTCACTATGCAGTCACTGAAACATCAACACATCTCAGCCAGGGGGAAGCAAGTTCTCAGCCTGTCTGCACCCCTGTCAAGTTCCATTTTTATTGCTCTGGGTCCAGCCCTCTGCCAAGGCTGCTCCACTGCAGTGAAAAGGAGGCAGGACACATCGATCCAAAGGGACAAAGCACAAACAGTCACTTTAACCCACCGGGAGGCAAAGCTCTGGTTTGAAAAAA
>VWZU01003593.1:156055-171010 GCA_013397095.1 Sterrhoptilus dennistouni | reverse complement strand
AAAAAAAAAAAAAGAGAACTGATTACAAGTACAAAGCTTTGCTTGATTTCCTCTTTGCCAGGGAGTGACACCAACCCCAGACCTGCAGCCACAGGTGTCCCTGTTCCTTTGGGCAATGGGGACAATCCAAAGTGCCCAAAGTCACAGTGCTGGCAAGCACAGCACAGCCTGGGATCCCAAAACAAGCTGACACGGGCCCAAATGGCCACTTCTGTAAAGACTTGGACATTTTGTGCCTGGCAAACTGGTGAAAACAGGAGTTTTCAGTGTGTGTTCCTGATCCAGCAGCTATTCTGCTGTATTGACTCCATCCAGTCGAGAGATTTCTGCTCAGGCTTTAAAAATATTCATAAACCGCTGGAAGTTAAGGCTGGAACCTTATTTATCTGCTTCATTGGCTCAGTTGTGAGCTTAACTGGAGCTTTATGAATGATGTCAGTCCTTCCTGGAGAAGGCAGAGAGGTTGTACAGGGTGTTCGGTTGGAGCAGCTGCTTTTTCAATCAAGAGATACTTAATTAAGCAGAGAGGAAAAATGAAGAATACATAAAATGCGCAGAAACAGGTTAGTGAAGGGTTTTAGCCAGGCATGAAAGAATTTTTTTAAAAAGAAAGGGAGATTGCAAGAAAAATATACCCACCTATCTTTTGTTTTAAGCTGGTTTCTAAAGGAAACCTGTGAGGGTTGTGAAGCATGTCAGAAACACAACAAGCCAAGAAATAAGGAAAGACACTTCTGGGAACAGCAGTCCACAGTGCACTGTGATCAGGAACGTCTGCCCCGTGAAACTTCAGGACAACAATTAATGTTCACTCCCATAAACATACAGCTCTTCAGAGCAAATGAAGCATGAAGGGAACCCAATTGCACTAAGCACAGGAATGATGTGAACACGCAACAAAAGTCAGTGATCTCGCTGTGCTCTGTGCCTCCCATCAAATTACGGGACTCTTTTTAAATCTATTATCACTTTTTAAACACCCTTTCCTACATTTAATTCCATTGATACACGGGGAGAACTCTCTCCTCGTTCTTAATGGATTCAGCAGTTTCAGTGCCACTGATGAAATGCCTACAGACTCCCAGAGCCCAGGCAAGCAAGAAATCAAATGATGGCAGGAGGTGCAGCGGGCTCTCATCTGCCCCCAGGCATTTACGAGCCTCTTATCACTGGAAATGCCTGCTTGAGGTTGCACCAGAGTAGAGCTAAATCCTGCATTTTCATCACAAGCTCACCTAATCTGGGCTTGCACAGATTCCTCCTCTGCCATGGTGGCTTAGGTGTGCTTTTGGGGACATCAGCATGGGCTGTGACATGGGAACTAAAAACACAGGTGGTGATTTCAACTTGTTCCCCACAAACTGCTTGGGCTTGTTAACACTGATTTCCACTCACATTTTACTGCCTGAGTCCCCTAAAGCTAAAAAAAAATGACTCTAGCCACATTGGAACCCACATTACAATCGTTCTGCAAAAAAAACCCCAAAAATAAGTAAAGCAGCAACTCCTGTAATATTAGTCTCTCATATAGGAAAAGAGGCATTACCAAGCAAAGAGAATTTTCAAAAAGGGTGAGCCTGTAACTAAATTGATGCAGGAAAGTATTTAAAACTACACCACACCATTATTGCCATGACTTTTCCATATCTTCAACATAAAAAAGATGTTTTAAAGCAGACTATCTTTCTCTCTACAGAGCTGACATAAAAAGGCTGGCTGTGGTTTTTCAAAAACTTTTTATACATCACAGACTTAAACCATATTTCTATTGTTTCTAGACAAATTCACATCTGGATTGCCTCTGCCTGTATAACCGTCATTCACTAATGTACCATTTCTTCTCCACTGTAAAAACTGGAAGAAAAAAATAAACCTCGAGGAAAATAGATACATTACTTGTTTAAAGATTTTAATATCTGTTCCAGAATCACCTGCAAGGTAGTCATGGTCCAGACTATTTAGACAACAATTAATCCCAAGTTTACCACTTCAAGATTGTCTACACACAACCAGCTCACATCCATCCCTCAGAGCTGACTGCTCCTGAATAATTTCAGGTATTTCTAAGCCTATTCCACATCTCACAGTCATCTCATAGATGACCCAGTTTCAGTGCCAATCAATGGCTTCAATAGTTCAGATTATGAACAGAACCATAAAATTAACATTAACAGCTGACAATCCATGGAACTGATAGAATCACTTTGGTGCAATGGTGAGTAACCATTGGTGAACCTCTCCACAGGAACTGGGCAGGGAGGGATGGGTTAACCACACGTAATTCCACAGATGAAATATCTGTCAGCTTTAGCAAGCAGAAGCTTCCTGACTCTCCTGCAGGTACCTGCAAAGGCACACAGGGGTCCCAGTGCCCCAGGCAGCTCCTCAGCTCCAGCTCCTCTGGATGCTGCTGAAAGGAGCCTGGGCTGTAAAGTGCCCTGCCCTGATCAAGGGATCAACACTTGCCCAGCACAAGGTGCATCACTGGCTTTACCTGCAGCTCAGTGTCTACTACCATGAGTAAAACAAAGGATGGACACCAGGAACCCTGAGCAAACACAGAGAGGTTTTCACTTTCATCAGGAAAGTAGCTCATAGCAACAGGCTGAATGATGGCCTAAGTGAAGCCTATGAGTTCTGCCATTGATGCCTCAAGTTTTAGTTTTCATGTTGGAAGATTCTGGTTACCTAAGGATGTAGTTCTGAGCCTCGTATTAAGTGTCACTCAGGTCTCTTCACAGGGCAGGGAGACAAAACAAATCCTTTTTCTGCTGAGAACCAAGGACACTTTTCAAGCCCAAAAGCACAAACAACAGTGGACTGAAAGGAGGAACAAGAAGAATGAGACCTCAAAGTCTGAAGCTGGAATTAGACAATTAAACCCCAATATGCAAATGGACCAAAACTGATAAAAGTGTAAGACCTTGTGACTGGGGGGCCATTTTTTTGTGAATGCATTTCTGATGTGGCCCGTGCACCATCACCTGTGTTTCAGAGCTTCTCAAAAAAGTGACTGCAGAGCTGCCCACTGGGGTTTTGGGTGCTGACCAGCAGAAATGCTGCAGTCAATATTCACTTTGAGGAATGTTCCTCCAAGCACACACCTAATAAAAATGCCTAGAGACCTACAGAAAGGCTGCACAGCTACCTGAGAACTCCCTGGATCTTTGCCTCACTGTTTTTAATCCACACATGCAGCAAACACCTATGATGTCACACCCACTCTCTGGTTACTCACCACCAGAGGAGATCCCCAAGGTATTTTTTATTTTTGTGTTTCCTAGTATCTACATTATTCTTTTTTAGCTTTTTGACTTTGTGCAGTCTGTATTTCTAGTCTCAACCATCCAAGAATAACGACTCCAAAACCCAAAGTAGTGCTCACTGGAAAAATGCAGCTAGCTGTGGGAGACATGCAAAATTATTTCTACCTTTAGCTTATCTCACAGACAGATTTCCTAGCAGTGAAGTTGTTCACTTGGCTAAAAATCGTATCTCACAGGAGATACTCATGTTAAATAAACAAGCAAATGAGAGTTACAGCAATCACATTCTCCTGGAGCTGGAATGGGGAGAGAAGGAACCAAATAACACAATACCCTTGATGAATTCACAGAACTTGACAATACACTGCTGACAAGACAGGGGACTTTGAAAAGACCAAAACAATTCCCCTGATGATAACAACCTGAATTTTACTGAATCCTCAACTCTCCATCCCAAATGGTCGCTTTTAAAATGCATTAAAATTTATTGCAATAATGCCTTGCTGCCCATTCCTGTACTTATAAAGCACAGAGCAGTCATCTAAATCTCCCATGATAACATCTTCAAGACAGGAGCTTATCAGCAGTACAGAGAAGGAAAATCCCGTGGGTTGGGATTACACTTTTTGATTATAAATTTCCTGAGAGAAAGATGCCATCAATCTACATTCTTTATGAACTCTACCACATGAAAGTACTCTTTTATTCTAATAATAGCTATCAGGTTTTGTGCAGGCAGCACCTGCAACAAAACTCTCCCACGTGGAAAAAAGGAAAGTTGCTATATACAACCCCACAAAAGGAAATCAGTCAGCATTATTTTTTTTTGTCATGAAGCTGGTTTATTTTTATCTGTCCATTGTCATCAGCATACCAGCTGTTACATATCCCTTTAAGGAAGATTAGAGATTAATAGCCCTGTTTTCAAAATATATTGGAGTACTTTCTTCCTTACTCTATAATACATATATCTTAACACAGGAAACAATGGAAGGCCTAGTACTAGACATGTCACAAAACAGGTGATGGAAAAAGTTCATCAGGATCTTCCCAGGCACTTTTGTCAGAAATATCAGTTCCACATTTTCCATCCTGGCTCCCATTCAACTCTTCTGTAGAGAGCAAAGCTCACAGTAAATGACAAGTGACTCAGAGCTGTCCTGGGTTTAGTGTAGGATGTGCACAAAGTATTTATTCCACCCCCATCCCCATGAGCTGCTGGAACCAGGTGGGGCAGTGTTTTCCCAGGCCCCTCCTTTGGGCTCTTCTGCTCATGGCCCATCAATGCCTTGCCCAGGACTCACAGGGAACTCCCTCCAGGAGCTCTCTCTGTTTAATGGGCCATCAAGGACCCACTGCACGACTCCTCATCCCATTGGGAGATGCTCCCAATGCCCAGGGGGAGGAGCCAAGCATTCCCACCTGGAGAGAATCTGGGATTTGGGACAGGACAAGCAGCCCTGAGCCACTGGATTCCCAGAGGAGCAGAGCTCCCAGACCTTTCTGTGGGATCACTGCTTCAGGAAGAGCCCCTCACCTGGACTGCTCCCACCACCCTGCTCAGGGTGTGTTCTGACTCTGTCAGTGCTCCTTTGTGTTATTGCATTGATTTTATTTTATTTTACCTTTTTTTCCTTTCTTCTTATTAAATTGCATTTCTGACTTGGAGCCTCTCACTCGTTTTGTTTCACACCACGACAGAGCAGGAGAAAGCTCAGCAGAAGGAGGCCAGCTGCCTGTTCCAGAGGCTGGGCAGGTGCTTCAAGCCTCCTTTTTGAGGCAGGAATGGGCAGTACAACACAGTGAGATATTCTAGATATTCTAGATACTCTAGAAACACGTGGGTTTATTGCAGGGCCGTGAGTAAATAGGGCTTTGCCTTCAGCCACCAGCCTGGGCTGGAGGGAACCCCAAAGAGAGAGAGAGAGAGAGAGGGGGTGAGGTGAGAGAGATGGCAGGGGTAAGGGAGGTAAGTGGGCCAGGAAAAAGAGGTAAGCTAAGAGAGGTAAGGCAAGAGAAATGGGCAGGTAAGAGAGATCACAAGGGTAAGGGAGGTAAGGGAGAGAGTGAGCACCTTGTTCCAATCCATTCTATCTCATCTGTGTTGAATATTCTAATTTACAGTGACCAACCAGCACGAGATACAAACCCTACAGACTTTGCCTGCAGCCCATGAGAACTGCTCTATCACCACATCATCCTGTATTCTATACTCTAAAGAGACTTTTCTTATCCCCCTTTTCCCTGATGCCTTGGCAGGGTGGAGAGGGGCTGCACCCTTGGGTCCTTTTGTTTTCTGTCCTTCCACCCATCTCCAGCTCATCCCCGTCTTCCTGCCTGCCATGATCACATCTCCGAGCTGCCCTTCATTTCTATTGCACTCACAGGTTTTATATCTTTAGTATTTCTTGCCAGGCAATGATATTTGTAAGCTTTTCCCGTCTCACCTTTCCCAACACAACAAGACCACGTCATGCTTTAAACTAAGAAAACATGATGATCAGAGAAAACTTTGGGAGGAGATTGGAGATTGTAACACATTGTGTAAGCTCAGGGCCCATCACCAGTTACATCTGTGCCCTGGGCTGAATTGGCCAGACCAGAAATAGAGCTGCTATTCTCAGGAAGGTGCAGCTGCCTCCTTTGCTGTGACTCCGGTCACTACCAGATTGCATAAAGGGACTAACAAAATGAGCACAACAGGCTGGGCAGGCAAGGAGGCTCAGCACGAGGATCACCTCAGCCGGTGCACTTGAACAGTGTTATGAGTAATGTCTGTATAAAATAATTCGTGCTGGAAATTAAAAAAAAATATAAAAATGAGAAATCGCAAGTTACTACTAAGAAAGTTGATTTACATCTGTAAGGGACAGGAGGCTCCAAAGAGGAACTACAGAATTTGCAACAGAAAAGCCATGAAGATGAGCAATCAACAGTGATCAATCTAAGTTGACAAGATGATTGAGGCCAAATATGCATCAACAACAGAACACCCAAAATCGTCAAGACCGATCATATCAATACCGGCTTCTGGAAAACTTTACAAACTCCTTGTCCCCTCCCAAAAGGCCAACCAAAATAACCAAAGTCCCAAAAGAAGATGCATGAATATGCAATTTAAACCAAAGTCAACAAAGAAACCTTACTTCAAATAGAATAAATTGTATTTAAATTGCACTTTTGCTGGCGAAATTTGTGAACAAGGGGGGACTGGTGCGATAAAGGCCAGTCCAATATTCACCCAGCCTCAATCCCAAAATCAAAGCTGTCCTTTTATCGTGGCTTTCCGAGTTCGCTGTTACGCAAAAATAAATTTTATTTTTTTATTTTTCAAATCCGGCTGTTTCATTTATAACAACAGGAAACCTCAGGCTTCAATCTCCTTCCAATGACCTTCAGGCAGTGACACTTCCAGCGTTACTTTAAAAAACCTTCGTGCAAAATCAACACATGGGGGAAGCCAGTTTTCATTTCTTTCTTTGATACTTTGGTTACATGCAATCATGTATTAAAAGAAGTTGAAATAAAGGACTTGGTGCTTCCTCTCTGCTGTCTTCCAGAAAAATTCAGATAATTACTTCCTTCTATCAGGCTCTGTAGCAAAATGCTTTCAAAACAAATCCACGCTTTCTATTAATGCTGTTTATTAAATTAGGCTTTAAAGAAATACGCTGTACTAGTTCTAGCATTTTACAAAATAACTCTTAACAAAAAGCTCCAGAGGGTTTTTTAGAGTGTTCACTCAAAGTGTCACTTGACAAGTCAGATAATTCTCAAACATGAGGAAGATAAAACTCCCCCTTCCCCCAGACATCACCATAAACTCAGTGCTTCTATTGTAACTTCTACTGTGTTCTAAACAAATGTTTGCTTAGTTTTTCTGCTGCCCTGAGTTATGAAATTACTCTAAGAGAATTAATAAGGCAAGCATCAAGAAAGTCCTCATACCTGCACAAGTCTGTATTTAAAGCTACAGGTGAAAACCAGCAATCTAATCCATATTCACCCTTTCTAAAAACTGAAGCAAACACTTCCTGAGAAAGCAGTACATGGACATGGCAGGGGAATGCTCAATATCCAGCCAAACTATTCTTGACTCATGCTTTACTGCAGATATAAGTGATAAGATACCTGGGAAAAAAAGTAATAGCCATTTATCCTTTCAAAAAGCAGAGTTCCTTCATTCTGTGCAGTTCAGTGCACAGCAACATAACTCACCAGTACAACACTTACCTTGATCTCAGCTAGATCAGTACATCAGCAGCCCAGGAGATCAACACTGCCACTTATCAGGCATCTACATGATGATCATATTTCACAGAGGTGCTCACAATTTATCCCACACATCCTCAGCTGTGCTCACATTTTCCAGCACGGGGATGGAAACAGCATCATTTCTCTACCTGTGCTGCTCTCAGCGAGCCAGCGAGACTTTCAAAGTTGAAATCAAACAATTCGAAGGCAGTCCTAGAACATAAAATATCATTTGCCAAATACTTGGAGCATTACTGCTACAAAGTGAAACGCTGTCACAGGGAAACTCTGGCTGGGATGAGAGAGTCTGCTGTGCCACTGCAGTGTGCATTTTACATTCCTGTCTAGCCCCATACACCTTGAGAAAAGAATGTGTTTAGTGAAAAAGCAGCTTCTGGTGTTTTTGTTCTCAAGCAGCAATGCAGCAGCATTTTCCCAGAAGATCACACACATACAAGCAGCAGATCTCCTGATGACCTGCCCTCCACACACAGTGCTTTGGAACATCAGCAAGGTACAGCAGGGGAAGAAGAGATACTGAGAGAGAAAGGTAATTTCTGTAAAAAGCCAGCTGCAGATGAGCTGGAGAAAGTGCTACAGTACATCACTTGTGCACACAACTGTCACTTCTGCTGCAATTCCTTAGCAATTGCTGCATCTGACTTGATGCAGGAAAAGAGAAAAGTGAAAATCAGGACAATAAAAATAACCCCGAAACAAATCCGTAACAGAAAGAAAATTAAAAATGTTAAAAACGTAAAAGAAGAACAGGAGAAATATCTCGCCAATTTTTTTTTTCAGTAAGTCTCATAATTTTGGCATGATAGGTCCTATATTAGCTCACTGTTTATATATACAAATTGTACATTTTATACATTTTAATCTTCTCTAGTGCATCTCTATTAGAAGTTTGCTAAATATTTACAAATAGTAATTCAGCCCTTTCCTGACACATTGCTTTTGTTCTTATTTTTCCTCAAAAGTAATTTTCTCCACTACAACGAACGTAGGACATCAGGTTAAGAGACTCTACTAATAAATCTTTGTGCACAAGATCATTTCTCAGCATAGTCTGTGCAACCCAGGAAAGGTGCCTTCCTTAGTTTCACAGAGGAATTTATGTCACTGTAAAAGGGTCATGAAAGGAATACAAGACAACCACTCGAGCAGAATTATTCCTGACAAATTCCAAAGAGCAGGATGAAGACAACTTTGTGGATTTTCAGCAATAATGTTGGCAACAAGCTTAAGGACCGAAAACGCTCTTTTGGACCTTTGCATGATTCATTATTTTCACGTGCAGGGAAAGAACCACAATTGGTGGTTCTTTTGGAACCACCAAAGCTGTGCTGCTTTCTAAGACTCTTCAAATTTATAAAAGATTTCCAAGCTCTCATTGAAGCCTCTCACACTGCGATGGGTTTTACGACAACGTTTCTGCCAATGTCCTTTTCGTTTTATTAAAGCCACAAGAGGCCACACTGTAGCCTGTTTGTCCTTGCCATGCTCCCAGATTCAGATGAAAACAGATGAACGCAGAAACAATTCAATGAAAACACTATTTTTAACAATGCCTTCCAGGAAACTTTAAAAGGAGAGCAGCTGCCCTGCCTTGGCCAAGGCGTGGACCCAAACATCAAAGAACAAGAGCAGAGCAGAAAGGAAAGGTCCAAACGGCAGAAGTTTCTATCAATTCCTCTTCTTTATTGGAACAAGGAAGATAAAAGATGCATTCAAGTGAAGCTGAGAGTTTTGTAGAGGGGTGAACAGAAAAAGGCAGGAAGAAGGAATTAAACAGGTGAGAAAAAAGATGTCATAATTTTGGTTTGGTTGGTTTTTTTTTTTTTTTTTTTTCAGGAGAGAACCAAGCACAAAGCCTAAAAAGGCAAGACAAAAAAAAAAAAAAATAAATAAAAGGCAGGAAAAGGAATTGAGAATGAGACTAGTGACACCTTGAAATGGCAGCTCCTCCTTCACTGGAGACCCTTTGTTTAAGGTGAGCAACTCTGCAGGCAATCTGCTGGACCTCCATCAGTCTGCTCCCTAAGTGATATTCACGACAGATCAAATCAGATAATCCTCTCTGCCCTTAACATACATGGATTTTTAAAAGGCTCAGATAAGGAGGGAAGTGAGCAAGAGGTTACAGAACAGGAAGGGCAAAACTTATAGGATGATGTAATGTATTTCAAAAAGGGTAAGAAATAAATTCTCACTGTTTTCAAGCTCCAAAATGTGCGACCATAGCAAGAATTTTAAGTGTCTAATTCTTGTTTTCATATATATATATATCTGTGCTCTCCAATATTATTCTCTTCCCAAGACCTCAAATAAACACCACTAGCTCTATTGTTTTAGCTAAAAGAAATCAAATTTAAAAATTCAGCTTTCTGTGACACCCTGCACCTTTCAGGGAAGATATTAAACAGTAGCTGGAAGGTTTCAAACTTTTCCAAATATTTCCTATTTACAATTAATCCCTTCCTAAAGCTCAAGAATATTCTTCTATAGAGAGGACAAACAGCTCTGAACGAACACAAGTTCTCAGAAAACAGATTTTTATTTCAAAAATATTTTTATGAGTGGATTTTTCCAGTCCAGGTTTGCAATTACACAGCTATTTTGCCTGAGAATCCATTGCACACACACGATTACAATTTCCATGGCAGAAAATTCATATTTAATCTAAAAAGACACAACCCAGTGGCAGAGACTTCGAGCACAAGAAATAGCAATAAAGTGGCTATTACCAGCACTGAAAGCTGCCTCAGAACATTTCATGTTTCCCAGTTAATGTGAATTTAAATTTATGCTTGAGTACCTGTGGCTTGTAAAGTTACACTACAGCCACTGTGTGAGTCAATGTTAATTTTTCTACCTTTTTTTTTAACACTGAGTCTCCTGGTGTGATGCTTTGTCTGACAAAGTAAAGCAACTAAAAGCTGGAAAAAAAAAAAGATGCACTGGTGGAAATACCCAACCAGTGAATGTGCAACTGAGATTTGAAGAACTGCACATTTTTAGTTGGATGTGCAACAGCCTGTTACTAAAATATAAGACAGAGATCAAAATATTAGAATGAAGTAGTAGGCACACAATAATATTCTTATATTTTAGAGGCACAACTGCATCATTTGAGTTCATTTCAACACACAGAACTCCCAAGACAGCCATGGGTGTTGTTATTCCATTATTTTACCCCTGCTACTTTTATTTGAAGTTCCTCAGCCCAACATTGGCACGTTGAAAATTAGGCACTAAGCCATGAAACAGCATTTTAATGTTCAAATTTCCTTATTCACAAAAAGGACTTTTCTTTGTTAAATATCATGACCACAGGGTGTGATAGAAACTCTTTGAATTTATTACTTAGCAAAGAATTTCAGGAAAATGCTACCTGGAGTCTAGGAAAGTATGTCCAATAAAGCAAAACCTCAGTATAAATGAGGTTTTGCTCAAAGCCATTATGTTAGCACAGAACAAATGATGGTGAAGCAAGCAGCACCAAACTGAAACACAATAATTTCCTAAAGAATTTACTGTAATGACAAGAGCAGCATAGAAGAAAAACATTAGCTCAATAAACAACACATTTGAAATGCCATGGAACATGTTTAGAACTTGCCTCAGAAGGAGATTCAGAGACACCTGCTAGAATTCTCTCACGGGACACCTAAATTATTACCCAACTAGTTATTAATATTTATATCTTTAAATATATTTATTTATTTATTATTTATATTTGTTTATTATATTATATTTATTATAATTATAATTATTATTATTATATTACCCAACATTACTGAAGGCCTCATTATTAAAGAGACTGACTGTGCAAGCTCTGGACAAAGTCATATTGTTGCAGCAGCAGCACACGAGTTAAATCCAGTTAAAAACAAGTTAATGCAGCAAATGAGTTAAATCCAGGAGCTGAAATGTATTTGGTGAGAAGCTCACCAGGTGGAGTTCCCATCTGAGCATACCAAAAAATCCCCAGATCAGATTCCACTGCAAATATTCACTTTGAGGCAAAAGCCTCACACCCAGGGCACTTTGCATCCTGTTTGGGGCAGGCTCAGCTCTCTGCTGCACTGACCAAACTGGAAAAAATTGTGGATTTCATTTGCATCATCAAAGTAAATCAGCAACAAATCTGCTGGGGAATTTGATGCCAATTTATCTTTATTTTTATCTTTAAAATGCCTCCTTGCAGTGTTCAGACACAGCTACCTGAGCATCCTGTTCTTTTGTCTCCTCTTTTCACTGCTTAGATACTTCTTTCAATCTATCAGTACCTTTTATTCCTCTCATGTTGCCAGAGAAAAATCATTTTCTTGAAGACAGAGAAAAAAAAAAAAAGGTTAAGCAAACATGCACAAAGGAATTGTGGGGAAGGGAGCAAAGTAGACTCATAAAAAATGAATGCTGATAAAATGATTAAAAGCCCAACAAGTACTACTAGTAAGATGGTAACTTCATTTTACTAAGATTTTACTCTCTCAGTCCTTGAAGGAGCTGTGCTGTTTTCACACACAGTAAAAAAAAGACAGAAAAAAAATCCCAGGAATATTCTAAGACTCTTCAAACTCCAGATTTGGGAGATCTGAAAAAAAACAAGGGGCCCAGCAATAAACAATATATTATTTAAAACTCCACCCAATACTCACAGCAGATACTAAAGACATCACACACAGGCAGCAAAACGTTGAGTGCCCTTCACAAATCGCAAGATGAAGCTGAAAACATGAAAAGCTGATGTGATACATTTAACACATGCAACAGCTTTAAGAGCACAATGAGAGACACTGAAATTTGTGTGTGCTGAAAAATCATCCTTAATTTCCAGCTTCACACCTTATCTGCTGAGCTGAGCTGAGCTGAGCAAAGCTGGATATTGTCAGTCCAGTTTACTGAAAAATGGAACCCAGGAGGAAATATCCTGTGCTCAATATATCTGCACATATAAGAGCATATTTATATCTTAAGCACACAAAATTGCTTTATCCTTAATTTAATAATGAGAGGGGGGTGGATGGTTACTGAAGCACTTCAGAAGTATTTTCATGTTTATGTGGGGGAAAAAAAGCCACACTTTATTCAAACTGATCTAGTTTCATATTATCATTATGAGTAATATGCTCTCTGCAATCTTATCTAAGGAAGTTATAAACATCTGAGAGAAATATGATGTTTTAGCAAATGAACTTCTACTTTGTCTACACCATCTGATGATGGCACTTCAGCGGGAAGAAATACTGATCATATTTACTCAACCTCTTTCCTGACAACAACAAAAACACCAGTGAGGTTTGGAGGAAAGGCTGATTTTATTTGCCTGCTTTGGGTTTTGCTTTTGTTTAATTTACAAGTGATTCATCTGCAGTGCTCTGCTCATGAAGGGACTGTGCAATCTGGACCAGAATTCAGTCTCGCTGGAGGAACAGACTTTGTTGTAGTCAATCTCAATAGAGGTGAAAAATAATCTGCATTTCAAGCTGCTACTGTCACTAAAGCCCAGGTATCTAAATCGTGTGCATTCAAGCAAATTAAATTAAAAAAACCCCTATTATTTCCACGCTGAAGCAAAACACCTATATTGAAAATCAGAAATTCTTTCACAAGAGGAAAATGGAAAAAAATATGGCAGGAGTTGGATACTGAAGTATTTATTTGATCTGCTTTCGATTTGTATATTCATTTTCTTTTGAAACAAACAACGTGAAAGCAACAGAGATCTCAAACAGGAAATGCAAATTCACTGATTACAGAAGATTTTTATTTCCCAAATGCTGACATAAAGCTCCTACTCAACAGACCTCGGAACACCTGAAAGAAAAATAAACTCCCAGTTTCCAGGCAGAAAAGTCAATGCATGACAAGACAGAGAAAGACTAAGCACAGGGCAAAAGAGGACCCCAGAATAAAACCCAAACCGTTGCTTTATTACATCACTTAAAGCAAAATATTTCTAACCTGGTGCCTTTTATCAACAGAGTATTATAAGGCATTCATTCTAGTTTCTTTTATAATCGAAGATAAATACACGCCTGACATGCAGGATTTTTTTCTTAAACTGTGGTTAATTACAGTGGAGGAGGAGAGGGGGAAAAATCCCACAAATAATTTCAGCACCCTGTTGGCAAATTCAGGCATGAAAGGACACATTCCCTTGCACACATCTGTTGCACCACCAGACACACAAAGGACGAGGCAGGCAGCAGAAAGTCAGGAAGGAAAGTTCTATTTTAATTTTTCTGACTCAATATATACATTTTTTACAGAAGGCAAAAGATTGGCTGAACAGGTTTCCACCTCTCTGACCTCGTTGGTGAACATCACCATCAATCCTATTTCTCCTCCCAGAGAATAAATTTGTAGACAAAATATTAAATTCTAAATATATACATAGTTTACAGAAAACTGTGTGAGAATCTCCACTGCAGAGATTCAAACACCCAAAAGCAAGAAAATTTAGAGTGACACCCATCACCCTTCAAGGTTTGTCCTAAAGTGTCTTTTCTAAGCAGTTACCAAAGAGATAAAGTGTTGTTTCTACTATCAGAAGCAGAAAGGAACAGGGTGGCTTTCACCCATTCTCTGTTTCTATGTAGAAAAAGTACTCTGCTTCTTATTTTCAAAGAATCCTAATTTTAAAATATGAGATAAGCTGGTTCTAACATACAAAAAAAAAAATACTTCAACTAATTCCTGCCTTCAATAAACACTGGCTTGCAATGTTAAAACATTTTGCAAACATGCAAAAATCCTTCAAATTATATTATATTCTAATCTTATGTTAGTAATCCCTGAGGCTAAAAAAAAACAAAAATAAAATTACAGGCACTAAAAGTAGAAAACTAAAACTCCCTGGCATTTCTCAGTGATTTTGCTTGTCTGTAATAGATCACTGTAATTGTATCACAGTTATGCCAATGACACTCAAGCCTGCTTTTCTATTTGTGGCAATACATCTCGCAAGACAGAACATAAACCACCATCTTTTGGCTCCAAAGTTGTGATTGTCAAATAATTTTTTAACCCAGACACTGACAGCCCTGGAGATGCCTCCCTGCTCTGGTTTTTCCTTTTGTTTTCTGATTTTTTGGGACATCACGTCCTCAATTTGGGACAAGAGTTGGATTAGCAACTGGCTTTTAAAAAAAACATAGAAATAATTAGTCCATAAATGTATTTTTATGCAGTCAGAGGGTCTGTCTTCTCCATCAGCCCCATCATATGAGATGCAGAAAAAGTAAAATATGGATAATTAACCATTGCAAAAAGCAGAAAGAGAGAACTGGCATAAATAACTGGTTTAGGCACCAAGACCCCAGGGCAAACCTTATCAAAGAAACATAATTATTTGCTCTTTTTCATCACCTTAATCTCAGGGATAATAGATATATTTGCCATCCATGTCCCTAAAAAAAAAAAA
>VWZU01003593.1:89918-150437 GCA_013397095.1 Sterrhoptilus dennistouni | reverse complement strand
AAAAAAAAAAACAACACCACTTCAGCATTGCACCTCAGTATTCAAGTCCACAGTCTTACTTGAAAAATAAATGTATTTATACACATGTAGAGTGGGATCTTGGGATTTCCTGAGGCTTCTCTCAGATGGTGTGACTCACAAAGCACCTCACTGCCTCAGTGCAGACATCACAGCACACACACACAGGCTCCACAGAATTATTAAAAGTATTTGTACTGTGTTATTCCTAGAAATCTCAACACTCATTTGACTCATTTTTTTACAGTACCAGCAGACTAGTTTTGATCTCAGAAGCAGATAGGTAAACGTAGGCATATTGTAGACAACAAAGACAACACAAGAGGTGGCAGAGCTGAAAACCAATCAATTTACAAGGATTCTTCTAAAATTATATTCTACACACTAAGTTCTCTCTTTTGCGTTATCTATTTTCATTTTTTTATCAAAGGCTTCCCTCTGCTAACTAGTAATTAGCAGAGAACTTGGTTCCAGACAGTTCTAAGGAATTAAATTCTCTAAAGGACACAGCCCTATATGAACTTGGTTCCAAACAGTTTTAAGGAATTAAATTCTCTACAGGACACATCCCTATTGATATGGCAATAACAATTCCATCTCATAGTGCAGGCAACATCCCCTTTGGGACACCTTTTTCTCAACACATATTTACCCTACTACTTTGTGCTTACCACTTTTGGGGATTTTGTTTGGTTTTTAACATCGAGGTGATCACATTTAGGGGATTGGGCACTCTTGCAAGATTGATACACCAACACTTGATCACCTCCAGAGTTACGAGGAGAAAGTTTCCAACAGTTTTTAAATGCAGCAGGTAAAAACCTGTGCAAATCTGGCCGTGGCACATCAGTTACAGACAGGAAACAAAGAGGTTTCTGAAGGAAATGCAGAACACTCTGCAAGTGACCCCCCTAGAGAGAGAACCCATTAACCCATCTCTCATCCTCTGGCAATACATTTTGTCTCTTTACACTTTAATTTGAGAACTGTCAGGGAACTCACCACTGAATGATCCTATTGGTAACAGGTTAACACCACAACAGGTGTTACACAGCCTCAATAAATTGTGCTGCTACAGCAGCCAGCAGACTCTGCCCAAAACTTTGGGTTCTGTATTGAGAATAAATTAATATTTTCCAGCTCTTCAGAATACCTTTGAATCTCCTTTTATCCACAGTAATTATTGGCTGCCACAGACCAAACAAATTTAACTACTACAAAAAACATCCAAGGTACCACCCAACCTTCTAATAAAGATTTGTAGTTTCTGAAAAAAACATAAAAGAGTTTAACAAACACGTCAAATCATATCATTTATAAATACATTCACATGTATATGCAGGTTCACATAAATAATCAAAAAAATTCCTCAAACACACTTTTAGAAGATGTCTATGTGTCTGCCTAACTTCAAGAGAATTTAAAATAACTGAAAAACTAAAAAATCAAAGGAATTGGTTCTATAAAGGTATGGAAAACCTGGGAATATTTCTGAACAAAAGCAATTTTTAAGTACTTTTTAAAAACTGGAAAACAAAAGCCATAAAACAAGCAAACCCTTTGTAGTCAATGCTTTCTGCTAACCTTCAGTCTATACCAATTAATGATTCCAACAATTTAAACTGGAAACAAAAACTTGAAGTCATCCAAAGAAAACACATTTTCTTCTGGATTTTTTTTTCCTTATTATTATTTTTTTTGGTCTGTTGTTGTTGTTGTTTTTTTGGTTTTGATTTTTCTTTAAGTATCAAATATTCCAAGCTGAGCAGAAATACATTGACAAGCCCATAGAAATGGAAGCATGGCAAGGTTGAACTCCATCTTTCATCAACACCTCACGTTTTACTCCTGGGTAACAATTTGAAGAGTAGTTCTGTCATTAAAAAGAGAGTAAGAAAATGAGCTCCTGATTGTAGAAGTGTAGCTCAACCAAGTCCTCAAACAGTGTTGTTTTTCTAAGGCTGGAGATTGTTATCATTTTATTAGTAAAGATAATAAAGGCTTGATACATGGAAAGGTCTTTTCAATAAATACAAAGGGTTAAAAGGAAACAAGGAAGGAAAATGATGTCAAAATGTTGGTAAAGTGTGCATGAAATGACTATAAAGATCAGTGGGCTCAGTGGAGCTGTGCAGTGCTGAAACACAAAGTTGCCTGCCTGTCAACAAGCAGAAAACTACACAGAAATAGTTACAGAGATAAAAGTAAACATTTTCCATTTATGTTCCAATTTAACATTTCAGAAATACAGAAAAAGCTCTAGAGGCAAAGCGAGATGTCTGCCTTCAAAACACCACTAATCATTACTGCTGTTCTGGGAAGGTCAACATCCAGAAAAAAAATAAAATAAAAGCTATCTCCATATTAAATTTATTTGGCCTTTTTTTCCCAAGTGTTTTCAGAAAGAGAGCATGCATGAGAAATAATGTTTACCTCAAAGATGAAAACTGCATCTATTGAAACACTTTATTGCATACACCAACTCAAAATGTCCCGAAATAAATCAAAAATTAAGTACAATACAAGCATTTTTTTTATATTTTGAACTCATGATCAAGGTGTTAAATTCTTTTCTCCATGGAACAAATGGGCCCAACTGCCCCAGGGGTTTATCAGCAGCAGGTCGATACTGTCACAATAAAACCAGAATTTCTGCAGCTTCACCTCCTTGGCAATGTCTGAAGACATGACTGTCCCTGCATTTCTCATGGACAGGAATTACTATAAAAAACTATTCCTCACTTTTGTGAAAGAAAAATATTAACAATTCTCAAGCTATTTCACAGCACAGAAAGATCTCAATCATTCTGGAACAGACTGCAGCTGTTCTCTCAGCAGCCCTAACCTGCAGGAAACGTGACTGGATGTAGAGACCTGTCCTGTCCAAGTCCCCAAGGCCAGCCATGGTCACCACTGTGACACTGGAGAGCAGAACACACCCATTTGTGCTGCCATTAGCATTGAATCCACATAATTAATCATCTGGGACAGAGGGGAGACAGCTATGGGAAAAGGACCAGTTTTTAACCAAGATGTAAAGGCATTTTTTCCAAAATCTGTTCCCTGCCATTTGGGTCTCCCAGCACTCCTTTGGAGCCTCCCAACCTTTTCCCCAGCCCTGCAGTGGTGAAGCAGAGTGCTGTCAGCAGTGACATCCCACCTTTCCTTCCCAAGGCACCAAAGCATCCCCAACGGTCCAGGGATAATGCTGTTCACAAGACCCTAATAAACAAACCATCCTCCACAGTGCTAGGAAACAATTCCCACCCCAACACATTCTTAAAAAATCAACAGACACAAAAATAACAACCCTACTCTCCTGCTGTCTCTTCTTCCCCTCTTTCACTGAGAGACATCTTCAGTAAAAAAAAAAAAAATAAATCTTTAACCATGAGAAGAAAAGAGGAAGAGGAATTAAACACTTGCTGTCTATACATATCCCACTCTCAAAAGACAACAAGCACTTCCATGCAGGAATCCTCTAGGTGTAAACATATTAAACTTTCAATCATCAGTATACAAGGACATTAGAGAAAAAGAGCATTACCTAAGGCAGAATCACCTCCCAGTCATAATGTTTGCCATATAAGCATATGAGCCCAACGAAACAGAGACCAATACAATGGGAATTCAAAATTAATATGGCATGATAGGACTGAGATTATGTGATTATTACCATTTTAATACACACTGGAAAGCAGAAAACAAGCTCTCAATTATCAAAATGTCTCAGGGAGTGGGAACAAGCATGGAAAGCCTCAGTGCTGTATTACCCTCCTCAGGCCTGTATACCTTTTGTCACTTGTCTTAACAGCCATATCAAACACTGTGTATATGACAGAAATAAAATTGTGGAGGCCTTTATTATCAGTCACTTTAAGCTTCCAACATAAACAAGAGTGTTCAAGCAGGAAGACCAGCACAGCAAAGCAAATGTCTCTCCATGGTCTCCTGAGGACTCATCCTTCTAACATATGGACATTCAGGCTGAAGCCTTTCAAAATGTGATTAAATTCACACGAAAATATTCTACGCTCTCACAATTTCAAACATCTTGACATCACATCTAATTTTTATCTTTTGATTTAACTTAGAAGATATGTTAATCCTTAAAAAGAAGCTGAATTTGTCCTTGAGACAAGCCCTTCAGGTAATTTCACTTCAGTATCATGTAAGCTAGAACATATTTTACCTTGGCTATCATTAGGATTTACAGCCAACCACTCCAATATTTATCAGCTTGTCTGACTTTAATTATAACACGCATGGAGCTAATGGAGCTAACTTCCAACACCACATCTATCAGAGCCAGCTCTCAGAAGCTCTCAGCAGAGCCTCAGTGTTGTATTTCACTGGGGAATGGTTTTTCCCCCAGGACCCCTGAAGCCTGTGACCATGTAGTTTGACCTTTCCTTCCTTTCTTGACCTCACTGGCTGAGGTCCAGCTATCTTTTCCTGAGCAGGAGACTAGAAAAGGCCCTGTTCTTCCTTATTTGCTCTCTTCCCCCCCGGAAGCCAAGAATAAATGCCTTGTAATAACCTCAATGGAAGAGCCTCTTTTGGAATCTTTTGCCTTGTCCCTGAGATACTCCTCAAAGCCTCTCAAAGCACTGAGCTAGCCAAAGACCCCAGGGAGGCTACGGGGGAAATATTTCACCTAAGCACGAATGCTAACTCAGGTAACATGGATTTCCTTGCACTTCCCAGTTTGTACCATGCATTAGTAACAGAGTGTTGGCTGAACAAGGAGAGGGCAGGGACAAGACACTTCATACAGCCAGAGTGTGGTGAAGGCAGCAGGACCCCAGGAAGCCCCTGAGAACAGACTGCCTGGCACACACACTCTGCTGTGATGGAAATCCTACACTTCCCATTGTCAGAGTCCAGGGCATCCCTCTGGGCACCCTGTAAGGTCACAGACCTGGGCACAGGGGTCTGGGACCCCAGAAAGAGGGTCTGGGGTCTGTGCAGGGGGGTTTGAGACCCTGGCACAGAGCCCAGGGGGACACAGGCTTTGATTTCAGTCTATTGGAAAAACTTCCAACACAGAGAGGAATTACAAGTCACAAATGTGTAACACACAGTAGTGGAGTTTATCACCAGGCAGAAAGTTTTGTAGTTTGGGGATTTTTAGAATGTAGGTGCAAGGGGAACAAGATGGAGGAATTAGGGTGGAACCCTGGGTTCTCCTCCTTCTCCCTTGGCATCCATTGTCTGCAGTGACGTGGGCACAAGGCAGTTTGAGGGGATTGGGTCAGAGTAGAAATGACCCTTCTAGTCCAGGCACTGGGCATTGGTATGAAATGGTAAATAATAAGCACATAATTATCTGTATAAAAGCAGAGTGACCTCCCATCACGGGGGGAGTCCCATTGTGTCCGAGCTGCTGTGAACACCTTGGCCAGCACAGAGAATTGTAAGATAAGAATTAATAAACACATGAGAAACCAAGAAAACCAAGGCCTTGAGACTCCAGTTCATTCTCGTGCCGAGCACAGATGCAGATCTAAAACCTTCAGAGGTCGGAGAGGGGAAAACAATCCCTCGAGTCCACCAGAACCACCAGCCCTGGAATCTCAGACAAAGAGAAACATAAAACCCAAGATCCATCTGCTATCCCAGAGAAAGAGAAGGGAAAGCAAGAAGAGAAGAAAACACTAACAGGTAGTCAGCTCACGGCACTCAAAACCACAAACTCCTCTGTTTGTTCACAAATCAACATCACATTACCCACATAACCTGACCTTGCCAAAATCACTCACTCCTCGGGACAGACCAAACACAACAAATCAAATCCGAACAGCAAAAATGGTAAACAGAGCTAACGGGGTTACCTGGAAACAAAGTTGTAGCTTCAAAACCTTTATAGCTCTACCAACTACAGGCAGGACTCATTACCGGGGGCTCTGTGCTGGTTTTTCTACACAAGCACTTGCAAAGATGAAACACACACCTCACATCTGTGCTGTGTGCACACAAAGGAAGTAGCACCAGGAATTGTGTCACTTAATTGAAACTTCAGTTTCGATGAAGGGATGTTCCTGCAAAGACTCAGTGCTATGCATTAGTTCCTACCCTCCAACTTCATAAAACTGACTTGCCTGGGAGCGTGAAAAGCTGGATGCTGATTTGCAACAAGTCCAAAATGACAAAAAAACAAACAAAACCCACAAACAAACAAAAAAATCTAAAACAAAATAATCCAAAGAAATTTGTATTTTATTCCCAAAAAACCCCACCTTTTTTCATGTGTCTAGATGGTACCAAACCAAACTCCTATTTCCACAATTTATTTTTTTTTGTATTTATACTTCCTCTTTATTTAAAGCTCGGCTTCTAATTACAGTTTCCAGGTCAGTGATATTCATCAAGACAAGCCCAAAGTGTCTTTGCTCTTCATTTACACACAGACATACACATTTGTACATCTATATGCACACACATGTAGAGCAGTAAGTGACAACTCTTGGCCCCAGCATGAGGACTTAAATACAAACACAAAAAATGCCCAATTGAAATAGTCCCAGCACTTATGTTCATGTGTGTTTCATGTGTTTTTCCTTTAAATTCAGCAGCAGCTCCTGCAGGAAATAACAGCAATACCCAAATAGGTTCTTCCTCAACAGTTCAGTTAGGATAGAGCTGGACACAGAAATGAGCAAAGCAATACCAACGCATTAAACATTTTAATCACAATGCAAAGAATTCCTGCCATGCCTAGAACTGGATATTGCTTCCTTTGCCATAACAGACCCTCTCCTGGATATGAACATTGACCCAAAAGCCAGCTTTAGCATGGTGACCTAGTGCTTCTCCTAAATAACTCTCAGGAGACTATGAGCAGTGTCAGATCTTACAATGCCTAAAACTCACGTTCTAAATCTAGCTATAAAATCATCCTCGAAATATTCTTTACTCCTCCAGTCAGTCCCAGCAGCAGGTGGGCGGCTCTAAGGACAGCATGTGAATACAAAGGCAGAAAGGCAAATCATTTCCAAGGCTCTGACTCGCAGCCTCAGCAAGTAAAGTGAGATTTAAGCCTCAGTGCATAGTGTGGCAGTAGTTATGGCTTTTTACCAATTACCTCTAATAGGGATGGCTCCTTTTCCCCATTGCTGTGTGAAGCAAGGAGAGAGACAAAGCCTGTACCTTAAATAGAAACACTAACTGCAAAGTGCACAACTGTCAGATGAGCCACAAATGAACACAGGAGCCACTTCAGACTTAATAAATACTGATCCGACTTCCTCACCCTCAATACAAGGAGAACAGAACTGCCTGTGAGTACAGTGAGCCCCCCCGCTGAAGCTCATAATTTGGAAAAAAATCCCCATTGGTCCAATAATCTCTTGCCTAATTAAGCCCCTTGGGTCAAGGTGTCAAAAGGCAGGAGGAACTGACATTTCCAACAGGAATGGTAACAAATATAACTCCTATTATGAATCAATAACCAGAGTTTCTTTTCAAAACTGATTTAAAAAGTGGGACACACCACCTTTTCTTGGAAAGGATGCACATGAAAGGTGTGAATAACTAGATTTTAGGTCTCTGTTATGGACATTTCTGTAAGAAACAGGGGTGGGACTTGAGCTGAACCCTCACCACAGCCATTAACCTCCTTTGGGATAAATGTTTGCCCCTTTTAAAAAGGCAAACAGCTCTAAACCACACACACGACCTGTGAGCTGAACATCCTGACCAGAAAAGCTGTGGGAAAGCCACAGGGATGGGAACACTGCAAACCATGGGGTAACCAAAAGGTCATGGGCCACAAGTGTAAACCTCACTGATAAAGGCCAAGTGCAAATTCCTCTGATTGATAAGAACAAGATGCATTAAAGTCTGATCAATACACTGGATCAGGCTTATGATTGATGAGGACATGCACATGCAACTGTACTTGAAAGGAGGATTTATAAATCCTTCTCCATGAGGGCCTGCAGTCTCCAGACAGGTTAAACTGATATTTGGAAGATTCCCTTAAATTTCAGTAAAACTAAGTCTTGTCATATTTTTTTTCAAAAGGTCTTGGCAAAAACAATCTGTGGACCAAGCTCTGAGATTGCTTTAAAAGCAATGAAAATTGGTCCTATCCCTGACACTGAAACTCCAACTACTTCTCCTTGGCAATTGAAGTGCAAAGCATAGAGATGAAGCATCTTGCCAGCTTCTGTGGTCTTTTAAGCTGAATGACTACTCGGGCTGAATTTTATTTTAAACACATGATATTTCATATCAGTAAATCAAGTTCTGCAAGAGACGCCCCACCAGGAGACAGGCTGTGGGCAGAGTCTGGTGTCTGACAACATGGCTACATCCTACACAAGATTTTAGAATGAAAAACCTGCTTGCGGATGCTTTAACATGTTTCAAATAAATAAACCAGGAATTAGCATCACACATTACCCCTTCTGTACAATTACCGCGGTAATTAACAGCGATAAACATTAAATGTTTAAAATACTTCTTTCAGATCATTATCAGAGTCTCTTTCAGTTTTTTTCCTTTAAATATATAAATAAAGCTATTTTCCCCTAACGCCACATCTCTTTAACACAAAGAATTAGCTAAACAGAAAGCAGCCATCCTCCCACCCAAGACATATGGGAAAACAAAGCTATTTGCATATATCCCCACAGGTCCCCTTTCGCTTGCCAATTTCCAGTATTTAAACTGTTATTAAAGGGGAAAAAAGGCATTTATCTGCTTATTTTGGTTAGTGTGTTCTGCTAAACAGAGCACTCAAATCAATATTTTTAATTTTTTATTTTATTTAGATTGGTAACACAAATAAGAACATTCAGGAGCGTGTTTGTCTAAACATCTCCAAAACCACTCTCACGCACATACAAAAACCATAGGCACTCTTACCTCCTCATTTTCTAATCAATCCATGACAAAAAAAGACATGTCTCTTGCTGAAGCAATGCTTGAAAAGCAGCAGTGACCACAACTAGGAGGACATTCAACTGGGCTTTTTGTTTTCTAAACAGCCATTCAGAATCCCCAAACAATTGTCTGACACTAACTTCCATCATTATTAAAAACCAAAGAACCAATTAGCTGTTGTTTCGCTAGACAGCAAGGGCAATCCTTCTTTATATATTAATATTAAAAACCTGGTATGAAAATACAATTCTCTCCTCAAATACTCCCCCCTACCTGAGGTGATTATTAGTTTTTTAAGGATGTTCCTTCAGCCCCTCTGCAGCAGAAGGGGCTCAAATTTGTTTCATTTTATTATAAGGTCATTAATAAATTTCATTAAGTCCCAAGCAAAGGAAAAGTCCACCTTTGGAGGAATTTAAAAATGTCAACAAGAGAAAGTTAGATCTTACATTAACCATGATTAAATTCAAATATTTTAAGCAGATCCTAAACCAGCACAATAACTACTGTAGACTCAGCTGTTTAGAACTCTGGCAGAGATGGTTTACTCCATTCCAATCCACGATCCAATATAAGGATAAAAACAAATCTTCCTGATATCAGCTGAGGAAGATGAAACACAAGGAAGTTAATTAGCACAAAAAAGGGATTAAACACTGGAACATGAGGAACAAACCCTTTCCTGAGCACAGCACTCACTGTGTCTGATGTCTGGATTACCTCAATGTTTAACAACGTCTGATTAAAACTTTCAGGACTCTTGGATATTCTATAAGACCCTTTCCTTGTGGAAAGTCCTGCTGCCACTGCTGGGTTGATTCTTTGCCATTTAAGAGTCTGTAATCAAGTGCACAGAACAACCTTTTGCCCAGCAGGAGTTTGGAGCTCTTCTTGCCTTGATCACCTATATTTCCCTAAACACACAGAATTCAGAAAAACATCTGGGTTTCAAGGAGACTTTTTCACTCATTTTTCAAGCTGGTGGCACACCAGCTCTTGCACAACTTGAGAAAAAGAAAGTAATAAATTTTTCATCTTTATTATTTAAACCAGCTCAGTCCAGATTCTTTAACTTAAACAAGAAAATAGATCTCAGTCTTAAAAACAAAGTTCCTTCTCTCCTTCCCCTCTGAAGTGAAGCTTTTAGCTAATTTTTTTACACAGGTGATTTTTTTTTTTTAAATAAAGTGCAGTGGAGTTGCTGAGTGACTGAAATTAAGCCCTTCTATCATCTTTACAACAGCTAAGCCCATAAAGAGAAACAGAAAAGTCTCACTACTAACTTTGTCATTTTCTGTCTTGTCACTCAGCCCTTCTAAGTGGTTGGTTGGTTGGTTTTTTCCAAGCACAGCACGTTATAAGCCATCAAACACCTTTCTGATGCATCTATCTGAAGAGACCCTAAAAGCCTCACTGTTCTCCAGCACAGCCAAAAAAAATTTCAAGATTTCTCTTACTCGTAATTTGTTAATTTTCTGTCTAAACCAGATCCAAAGGGAACTGGCTAAATAATGGGAATGTGAACAGGAAGAGGATGGTCTGAGATTCCCCCAAAAGCAGGTCCAACCCCAGTGTCATCACTGCCAATGTCACATCCCCCCCTGAAACCAGTCTGTGGTTACTGGGGGTTGGTGAATTTGCCAAACTCACTCGTCTCTGGCCTTGCAGGCTCTTCTTCTATCCTAATTTGGAATTTTCTTTCTTTCTTTCCAATGATTTGATTAGGATTTGAGAGAAAGAAAACTTAAATACACCTGTCACGAGTACTCAGTCAAACCCACTAATTGGCCAATAATCCAGCATTTTAAATGTTCCTCTTTCCTCGCCTCCCACCCTTCCCACTGCAAGGCTGCCCTTGTTATTGCTATTTTAGTACCATAATGTATTGTTTCACTTAATTACAGCTTGGCCAGACTTATATGGCCGCACAAATTGGGGGAGAATAAAATATATACAGCACCACCAAGGCTCCCACAGATACTTCTTTACACAGCAAAGCCACCCCGTATGTCACCAAATGCTCCTTGCTAAACAGGGCGAGTGCACTTTGGGTGGTCCAAACTACTTTTAAATAATTTGATGCACTTGTACATGCTTCCATACATAAGGCAATCATTACAAAGCATCCTTAATGCATAGGAACTGGGAAAACCTGGGAAAATAAAAGCACACTGCTGTTCCTTCAGCCAAGATTTCTATTGCACCACAGGGGCCTGGTGGGGTGTCCAGTTAGGTGTTGGTGCTCAGGCTGTGCTGACTCATGAATACAATGCCAGAATTTGACCTTTAATTATTCTTCCGCAGCAGGAGGGATTGCTATCCCTACGACAAAAATAAATGACAGTTCCTTCCTGTAAAGATTCTGTCATTTGAAGGAGAAAGGTGATGACAGAGAAATGTTGGTTCTAGTTAATGGATCATTCCTTTCTTAACAAAGTTCCCTTGACGTTATTGTAGGGCTTTTGGAAGATGAGATATGTCTTAATTCCTGTTAATGGCAATGTCAAATATTAATACCAGTGGGCCAAAGCAAAATGACTTGGAGAATTACTGAGGAACTGCATTAGGACACGTGAGATCACTGGGTTATGGACCGTTAGGCAAGGAAGGCATTTTGTATTTCAGGCACTGGATATTGCTTGGTCTTTTGGTATAAACATAACAACATTCTTCTATAGCACAGTTCCTTTATTTTCCTGCCTCCCCATGCATGCTTTGCTAGAAGCCACTTTGCTGTTGATATAAACTGCAACCAGAAGCAGAGCAGAGGAAAATCACTCTGACTTTGGAAATGAAACTCAAGCCAGGCCATAACACACACCAGCACTGAATCACTATCCTGCATTCCCTTCCTCATCTGCTATGGAAGAGCTGAAAGAGCTGAAGCTTTATCCAGCCAAAAGTTTGATTCTTGCTGATGGATGAGGCAGGGGGTGTTGGGGAGGTGCCAGGGAAGGCCATGGAATGGGTGATCTTAAGAGACACCGTGCAGGGCTCACACAACTACTGTCCTGGGTTTAGTGTAGGATGTACACACAGTATTTATTCCATCCCCATCCCCATGAGCTGTTGGAACCAGGTGGGGCAGTGTTTTCCCAGGCCCCTCCTTTGGGCTCTTCTGCTCATGGCCCATCAATGCCTTGCCCAGGACTCACAGGGAACTCCCTCCAGGAGCTCTCTCTGTTTAATGGGCCATCAAGGACCCACTGCACGACTCCTCATCCCATTGGGAGATGCTCCCAACGCCCAGGGGGAGGAGCCAAGCATTCCCACCTGGAGAGAATCTGGGATTTGGGACAGGACAAGCAGCCCTGAGCCACTGGATTCCCAGAGGAGCAGAGCTCCCAGACCTTTCTGTGGGATCACTGCTTCAGGAAGAGCCCCTCACCTGGACTGCTCCCACCACCCTGCTCAGGGTGTGTTCTGACTCTGGCAGTGCTCTTTTGTATTATTGCATTTTTTTTTCTTTCTTTCTTCTTATTAAATTGTATTTCTGATTTGGAGCCTCTCACTCCTTTTGCTTTCAAACCACAACAGCTGCACAGCTGGTGAGGAGCCTGGAGCGCAAGGGCTGTGAGTGAGGAGCACCTGAGTGTCCAGCCTGGAGAAAAGGAGGCTCAGGGGAGACCTCCTCCCTCCCTACAAACACCTGAAAGGAGGTTTTATCCAGCTGGGGGTCCATCTCTTCTACCAGGTAACAAGTGATGGGACAGGGGGAAATGCCCTCCAGGTGCACGAGGAGAGGTTGAGATTGGACATCAGGAAAAACCTCCTCACTGCAAGGGTTGTCAAGCCCCAGAAGAGGCTGCTGAGGAAAGCAGGGAGTTGGTGGAGTCATCACCCCTGGAGGCATTTAGAAAACTCGTAGATGTGACACTAGGGGACATGGTTAATATTTGGACTTTATGACCTTCAAGGTTTTTTCCAATGTAAATGATTTAATGAAGTGGGGCCTGCCAATAGTTCCTGACCCCGGAAGACATTCCAAATTGATGAATTCAACCGCTGTCTCCAAATAGTCTGACAACAGCTGTTGCCATTTAGTGCTCTCCTATCACAGGAAATAATCAATGAAACTATTGCAAGGGATTGTCCCAGCTCCATTTTTGTCTCTCTTGGAGCCCCCTGTAACCTCCTGTATGGCTTTGTAAGAAAAGTCTATTTGAGTCTTGGTTACTAAACCAAGAGACACAAAAACAGAAGATCCAGTATTAAAAAAAGGATCTCGGTAGGACCCAATGTTCCCCAGTAGTGAGACTAATCCTATTTACTCAATTTGTACACAAAAAAGAATGCATTATTTCCACTTAAATAAATGCCATAATAAGATGATGAATATTAAATTACTTCCCAATAGAACTCAAATACTCAGATTACATTGGCTCAGACTCTGAAAAATCTAAACTTTGAAGCATTTTTCCTCTGCATTTTATTTAATTTTTACAGTCTAATGATGTATTTTTTTCCTAAAATGATTGAAATAACTCTTAAAATAACTCCCAGAGCACCAGATGCAAACATTAAACACATAAGGAGGTAAATGCAGAAGGCATAAAAGGCCCACACAGCATAATTCAATGAAGAGCAAAACTCTGCTCCCTTTGCATGTCTGTGTCTGGGAGGTGAAATTGGTGCAGCTGTGGACAGCCAGCTAGACAAAAGAACAAGTTCAAAAGAAATCGTATCATATCTCTTTGCAAAACATTTTTCAAACTGTTTGAAAGCTCAGAATTATTTCCTGAACTTGCCTTGAATTTATGAGCAAGACAAGATGCCTGAAACTGTCCAAACTCTTGGTCCAGAGAGCTCTGACTGGTTTTTGCTACCTCTAAGCTTTACAGGTAAACTGTGATAGTACACAGTGAGAATAAAGGCTGGACCATAACTCCAAGATCATTTGTATATCACATCAGACATTGTCCTGGAAGTATTTAATTACTTTTATGGGAAACAACCTCTGCCCATGCTCCCATGCCTTGCTAGGAATGATGGGGGGTGAGAGAGGTGGAAATCTTACTGCTGCTATTAGCACTCACATACCTTAAAAATCAAAGTACTAAAAGTAATGTGTAAGTAATAATTTGAAGTGAAATTGACTTTCTTTAATTATATTTGGTGTTATATATTGTGATGCATTACTAAATAAAAAGAAATACCATCACAAATGACAAAAATCCGTGCTTAATTTAAGCAGACCAATTACTTTAAGTGCTGCAACAGTCAGAAAAGTGATTCAAGGATAAGTATGGGAACACACAATACCATTTCTTCAATAGCTTCCAGATCAAATTCAATGTAAAAGTCAAAAGGTCATTTTTTTTTTCTACCCCGTGGTATCACAAAGTCCCTGTTGGACTCGGAGAACTTGGCTGAATCCTTTCTTTCCTGGCACTCTCTGCAGCTGCAATGACAATCACACATTAAAAGACTCAAACTTTTTACAGGAAGGTCCTCATTGTTTCCAGGTAGATGTAACATTAGTCTGGAAACCAGACATCCAGTATGCAGTTGTGACTGAACAACCAGGTAGTGCAGAAATTGTGTAAATTAAATATTCAGACAGTTCTGCTCCTTGTTGGGTGAAAAGTTACTCAGCCCCCTTTATCACCTCATACAGCAGCATCAATGCAGAGATGTCTGAAGATCCCCTCCCTCAGTGATTGCTGTTGCAGACTGATGACCATAAAGGAGTTAAATTTCTTTACAGCTAGCTCTTAAAATCTATATATCTTAATATTCAAACAGCTTCACACAACAGTTCCAGCTGGGATGCACCAAACAGCTGGAAAAAGGCAGGTATTTTTACCAACACATCCAAACTCCATCAGCACAGCTCATGCAGGAAAAGACACTTTGGGGCAGTGTCAGATTTGTTGAATGGGCACCAACCAATACATGTGCAGTGGGCTCAACACCTCAGGTGCCAGATTTATCTGTATTTACGTCAAGCAAGGGTTTCTCAGTGGAAATATGGCAGCCCCAAGTGATGCAAAAGTGCCTGTCTGACAGCTGGAATCACGACACGGAAAGGAGAAGATTGTTGCAATGTGCATTTTGGGTTTTCTAAAGTTCTGTATGATTTTTTTAATTGAGTTTCTGTAGAAGTTCATCCACCCCCACATCCCTGTTGTTATCCCCCTCAATAGGCCTTGCCCTCTCCATTGTATGTCTCTTCAATAGCCTGTCCCAGTGTATTGTACCCCCTATTGTACCTTATCAATGGACACACCCTGGTGTTTGATGTCCCTGGCAAAGCCAGGTGGCTCAGCCAAGGCTTCAGGTATCCCCACACCCCTTTTGCCCCAAAATGGCCATGTCAGTGCCCCCCGTACCTAAATCACTCCCCCTCATTTCCATCAGTAACGCCCCTGAACTTAAGAGGAAATAAGAGCCAAAATCCTCACTCACACTCTCACTCTCTCTGACACCAGGGCTTTGCCCTGAATAAACACCTTCCTAATGACCACCAAGTGTGAGTCCACTCCTCTTCTTCCAAGCAAAGTCACATCTCTGTCTGAAATCTGGACCCAAAGGAATAACTCATTTATGTGGTATCTGAAGAGCAGAGCTGGCCAGGAGACAAGCTTGGAAGGACCATAGAAGATAACTTAGGTTATAAACAGACAAGGATAAAAGAAAACTTAAAGAAGGTAAGGTGAAAGTAGCTCACATGCAAATGCTCTGCATTAATTCTTTATTGTTGTGACAGTCAATGTTTCACATCACCAGTGATTTGCAGTGTCCCACATGGACTGTACAAATGCATGCACTTCTCAATTGTCATTACAATATTCCTCTGCAAATTAAACCAATGCAAAGGTAGCAGCCTGTACAAAAGGATCCTGACAAAAGACAGACCATTCCAGGACAAATATCTTGTTGTAAAATTATTAACAGCACAATTCCTGTAATTTAAAATCGTGGCTGAGGCCCCCGACAGGCAGGACTCAGAAATGAAACTGCCACGTAATTGCTGTGGGAAACACAACTTCCCACAAAACCAGTCACATCAAAAATTAACTTCCTTCCACACAGCAAGATTGATCAAGTAGCATTCAAAGTTAGTGCAGCATCAATGAAAAAGAATAAACCTCTAATCTTGAAAACAAAAACAAATTTAGAAATCAATAAATTGTGGCCTTGGGGTTTTTTCTCCTGTAGGAAACAAGCTTCATATACAGGTTTGGAAGGTCAAATGTTCTTCAAAGGTTTTTCTTCTGTAAAACTCATACAGCAACACTCACTTATTGACACCAAAACTTAAGGATACAATATTACAGCTACTTTTCACAGGTCTAACACCATTTTAATTGACAAAGTGGACTCATAAAACACCCCTGGTTTATCTCACATTCTGTAATAATGGATATGCAGACATGTATGAAGGAAAGCAGAGACCCAATCAAACTACAGAGACAAAATGTGGTTTTCAGTAGGAAGGTTAATCTAGTGAAAACACAGCTATTACTCACATTTCTCTTCAGAAATGTGACTTAATATTCCTCATTGTTTTCATTTTCACACCCAGCCTCCAAACCCCTTCTCAAATCCATCCTCTAAGCACACATCTGTTTATTTGCTCACCCTGGCAGCACAGTTTTCAACTGTTTATTTCCCATCCTCATCTTCTGGTGGGTGGCACCCACTGCTTTTAACTGCTAGTCATTTTACAGCTTGGTAAAAAATCCTTTATGAAACTTGCCCCACTACCAATTTTTCTGTCAGAAAATCTGATTACTGATGCTTCTACATCCAGAAGGTCAGCAAAATAAAACATTAAACTCCCCAGCAGGCCTGTGCACATTGTTGCAATATATGTAGAGGCACAAAGGATGCTCTTGTAGAGGAAAACATAACTCAAAACACATCAGGGACAGCTGAAGCTTCTTGGGATGACACAACTGATCAGAATTCTGTTGCAAGTTCTTGGACAGCTGGGAAGATCTGGTTTTACACAGAGCACCAGCTGAGAGCCATTGGAAAACTCAGGGGCAGCTTGGGTTTTTTTCACCAAAAAATGGATGTCAGCAACAGCAACCTCCCAGTGTGGTCAATGGGGAGGTGTCTGTGCATCTTCAAAATTACACACAAATGAAAGGAGAGAAGTGGAAAAGCAAGGGCTAAATCATGAAGGTGCAATATCTGTATTAAATCCTATCTTTTCTTATATCTGTATTATCTCCTATCTTATCCATTCAGGGGCACTGAATGGATAATAATGGATAATTATCAACAACCTTTCCCCTGTTGGTACAGCTCAGTAGGAATCTTTTGGCTTCTTGTTGTAGACTTTAAGGCATTTTACTGTAAAAGACCATATTCTTGCACTTAAGTTGTGCATGCATTTTTATCTGTCATTTCAGTGTAAAACAAGTGTATTTTATTGTAACCACAAGAATATTATGGGCTTGTTGAGCTGCTCAGAAACTACTCTGTGTTTCTAACAGCCAAGCCCATTACTTTTCCACAGAAATTATAATTCAAAATGTATGTCAGAGAAGGGACAAGTAATCCCTTAAATAAATTATTTTCAGCTTCCGTGTTACACAGCCTTGCTATAAAGGTAGAACTTCCTTAAATTGTGCAATGCTGTTTTGCCTTCAGAAAATCTGACATTTTCCATAAGGAGGACACCAAGGGCTTTTAGAGACCAGCAAATGAACAAATTAAAACACCACTCAAAGGAACAGTGACAACTTTCAGAGACCAGGTAGAGAAGGACCAGTAATTACAGAATACCACAAAAGCCCAGTGCTGGGAACTCTCTGTGGTCACAAATACATCGTGGCCAGCAGGAAATTCCTGCCCTTTGGGAGAATTGGAGAAAAAGGAGGGAAAGGGCAGAAATCTGTTCTGGAGCTCAGCATGCAACACCCTGGAAAATGGATTATTTATCCTCCATTCACTGATCCACGCCCAGATCTGGCAAGGCTCAGTTTGGCTTTATTATGGAAACCCCCTCCCACCAATTTCTCATGGAAAAATTATTCCAAGTGGAATAAGCATAAGATGGAGCACAAGGGCAGCTGCAATGCACAGCAGACTCCCCACTGGAAGGAGCAAAATGCCTGTGGCAATGTTCCATCACCTTAATGTCTCAGTGATACAGCCTGTGCCAAATGGAAAAGATAAATTTGATCAGAACTGAAATTTAAGGGTATGTGAATTAAGGGGTTCAGGATTTGCTACTTTGAAAAAAAAGAGAGAGAAAGAAAAGGCAGAAAAAGGCAAAGAAAGACAGATGCATCACCAGCAAAAGGGATACCACGGTTCAGGAAAAAGCAGTGTGAACACTGAGCACCTGGAGTGTTTCTAAGACATCCTAAAAGGATGATTCTGATCCCCTTCTTTCTTGAAATAACTGTTAGAATAATTTTTACTCTTTAAACCCAATCCCCTGCTAAAGAATAACCTCCTCATCACCACCACGAGGCCACCAAAAGAACACCCCGTGCCTTGTAATTTCTGCTTTCAAAGCATTCACTGTTCAAGCATTACAGGACAGCAATTACAGGACAGTTTATTTGCTGGGTTACTGGATTTTTGTGTCTACAGATTAGCTCTGCAAGCATCATGGAACTCTTCCCACGCTTACAACGATTCTGTGTCATTAAAGGGATGTTACAGTCTCAGTTGATTTCCTACTTAAAACCATCCTCATCTTCAGTGTTCCTGTTAAAGAAACAGCAAATGACTATCCAGCAACTGAGAAAATCTGCACCCAAGACATTCAGAACTCTTTTAAACTCAGGATTGTTGTTTCTTCCTTTGTTCACTTGTTGGATTTTGGGGATTTTTAAACCAGGACTAAACAAACTTCAAAACCAAAGATGCTATTTCTCTCTCACTTGCTACTAAAAATCTGACAGTGTATAGGGAGAATGCAAATAAAGATTTATTTTGCAACAGCAGAAGACATATAAAAACTAAACTATATGCACAGACATACACAAGATTATTTTTCCTACTGTGACTTAACCTTAAGTTTCCTGGTTTTATATTCTATTCATGGTAAATCAGCACATCAAAAGACTATGCATCACATTTTAAAGCAAAAGTATTAGCAGGGTTTTAAAACACACCATAGAAAATTTATTTTCCACATTACAGATCCTATATCCTATGACAGGAGTGCTGAATAAACAAGTTAAACAAATGTTAAACACTGTTCATATCAGTTGGGCAGGGGAGGGGGGGGATATTAAAAAAAATATACACAGCTCCCTTTCCCTCTGAGAGCCTGGTACAATGAGAGATTTGGGGGTTTATTATTCTTTATGCCGATCATAAAGTACCTGCATGGAGACTCCCCTTTTCCTCAAGTTTCAGCTCCAAGTAAGAATTCTCCTGAAGGAAACGCGTGAGGATTTAGTGAAAATGCTAACTCTACTTTTCAGTTTTATGCCAGGAATATCAGTGTGAAATTTAATTCAGATACAGAATAGTGTGAAAAAAGTAATAGTTATTGTGAAAATTAATTTTTAAAGAGAACAGAGCTCAGCTTTGACAGAAAGCGCTTTCTGGAACAGGTGGAGACCATGCTGAACCTCCTTGCACACCTATGTGACCCCTGCTGATCAGTGTCAACACTTGATTAATATTTTACTGAAAAAGTGTGAGATGACTCAAACTTTGTCTGGCTGGGTAGGTGTTGCTAAGCAACTTTGCTCCTTGTCTGAGAACCAGTCTTCACAGCAGCCTCTCCTTCAAGACAAAGACCTGCACCCACTTGAAACACGTCCTTCCTTTGCCAGTGAAAAACCCAGCACGTCCTATTCCACCCTTCCCTCTCTAGTAATGCACCCCACATCCCCCAGCAGGTGTTTCCAAATAGGAAAAGAGTTTCAGTTGACCTTGAGACACGTTAGGATGTTTAACAGGAAGATTTTGTTGGTTTCTCATTGTAATTAGCTCGGAGCCAGCCCAGAAGTGTGGATTGGACTCCAGGAATGTAACTCAAAGTCTGTTTGTTCATCCCACTTGGGCAAAAAGCCCACCTAAGGTGTTTGGTACTAAAGACAGAGAACAATTCTCTGATTGGACTCCATTTGTCATTTTGTCATTTTTTCTTTATTAAATAAACTGTCTGATTTACGAAACACCTTCCAGGAGAAGTCTCGCTCAAATTAATTGCAGCCACTTTTCTGCCAGGCTGGCCCTCAGAGTGTGGGTCAAACCTACATCCCTCCCCACCTGGCTGTTAAAGAGAAGTGTAGTGCCGTGGTTTTAATTTTTCTTGTTCTCAATGGTTTCTGATATGGTGCTGTTTTATGTAAATTATAGTGGCTCATTCCATGTACCCCTCTGTCCTTCCCCATATGGTTTCTCCCAAGCTGCAGTTTTCTGTCAATCAATGACTTATGTAACCCCCGGGGCTTGTCCATCACTCTGGGCCCCTCCCTGTGTCCAGAAGGTTCCAGGGAGAGCATTGAATGATTGGACAGGACCCCAAACCTTCCCCTCACATTTCTCTTTGATTTGCTGCAATATCTGTCAGTCACCTACTGAGCCACTCCCCTGAGAGCCCTGATTGGTCAGGTAATGAACCCACCCCCTTGTTCCACCCCCAGATATAAACTGTTGTATTGGCGTGTTCAGTGCCCTGTTAAGGCTGACACTCTGGAATTGAGGTCTCTCCTCGTGGGTTACCAATAAACTTCAGTTACTATTCTCTTATCAGAGTCCACCTTTCCTTTACGTTACTGCTCACCACTTGCTGGCAGAAAAGGCTCCATAGGGTCGGTGAGGTTCCCCAGGGTACCAAACCATACCTCACACTGGAGCCGGTGTCAGGGCTGGCCTGGCAATCAGGAGAGGCAGAAAAAGCTCCACAGGATTGGTGAGGCTCCCCAAGGTACCAAACCCTACCTCATCCTGTGGCCAGAGTCAGGTCTGCCCTGGCATAGCAGGAGGGGCAGAAAAAGCCCCACAAGATGGGTGAGGTTCCCCAGGGTACCAAACCATACCTCATACTGCAGTCAGTGCCAGGGCTGACCTGGCAAGGCAGGAGAGGCAGAAAATGCTCTATAGGATCACAGTGACGTTCCCCAGGGCACCAAACCGTACCTCATATTGGAGCTGATGTCAGGGCTGACCTGGCAAGGCAGAAAAGGCTCCACAGGATCACAGTGAGGTTCCCCAGGGCACCAAACTGTACCTCATACTGCAGCCAGTGTCAGGGCTGACCTGGCACGGCAGGAGAGGCAGAAAAGGCTCCAAAGGATTGGTGAAGTTGCCCAGAGTACCAAACCATACCTTGTCCTGCAGCCGGTGTCAGGGCTGGCCTGGCACAGCAGGAGAGGCAGAAAAGGCTCCACAGGGTCGGTGAGGTTCTCCAGGGCACCAAACCATATCTCATACTGCAGCCAGTGCCAGAGTTGACTTGGCAGAGCAGGAGAGGCAGAAAAAGCCCCACAGGATCACAGTGAGATTCCCCAGGACACCAACCCGTACCTCGTACTGGAGCCAGTGTCAGGGCTGACCTGGCAAGGCAGGAGAGACAGAAAAGGCTCCACAGGATCACAGTGAGGTTTCCCAGGGCACCAAACCGTACCTTGTACTGCAGCCAGAGTCAGGGCTGGCCCTGGCACAGCAGGAAAGGGATCCTTCCACACCCACAACCACCGCACAGAACCGACCATAACAACCCTAAAACGCCGTCCCTTCCCTTACCGTAGTCGCTGTCGTAGAAGACGATGAACTTCTGCCAGCGCAGCTCGGTGACCAGCTTGAGCATGACGTCGTTGAGGCGCACGGGCGGGCGCGCGGCCAGCGTGTACTCCTCGTCCTCGGGGCTGGGGTTGAGCTGGCAGGCGGTGCGCGGGGAGCCGCCCGTGCTGCGCTGCACAAACAGGTGCGGGATGTGCATGGCGTCCGTCAGCGACTGCAGCGCGTTGGCCGACGCGCAGCCCGTCGACGTCACCAGCGCCAGGATGCCCAGCGTCATCAGGTCGCAGGCTGGACGGGGGGAGGAAACGGAAAAGAAAGCGGGGTTGGAATGAGCTCAGATATGTCTTTGGCCAATCTAAGTGCTAAGAAGGGAACGAGGAGTCAACGCGGCCCTTGCCGTCAACGCGGGGTGTTGCGGCGCGTTTTGGGTTTTCTAAAGTTCTGTATGGTTTTTGTTACTGAGTTTCTGTAATAGTTTATCCCTACCATCCTCCTTTCCCAAATACCTGTCGTTTAGCCTTACAATAGACCTCTCCCAGCCCGTTGTATCTTCCATGATAAGACCAGTTGACCCATTGTATCTTATCCATTGACACACCCCAGTGCTGGAGTGCTCTGGCAGAAGCTGGTGACTCAGCCAGGCTCCATGTTCCCCACACCCCTTTCACCCCAAAATGGCCATGTCAATGCCCCCTGTTCCTAAGTCACTTCCCCTCATTTCCAATGGGAACACCCCTTTACTTAGGGGCAGCCCCAAATCCTCACTCACACCCTGGGCTTTGGCCTGAATAAACCTTCCTAATACCACCAAGTGTGAGTCTGCTCCTTCTTCCAGCCACAAACACGTCTCTGTCTGAAATCTGGACCCACAGAATAACTCGTTTATATGGCATCTGAAGAGCAGGCTGGCTGGGAGATCAGCTCAGAAGAACCATAGCGGGGCTGAAATTATTTATATTACACTACCATCTGAAGCCTTTCAGAGTTAGCAGCTTAGAAAACTGCTAATAGGAAGAGACCACATAAAAGCAGGTTTTCCCCTGTAAAAGTTCTGACCCACAAGAGAACTTCTCTAGGTTGTCAGTAGGAAAATTCCATGGTAAACAAAAGACTCCTGAAGAATTAATAAAAGACTATATTTAAATGGTGAAACTAACTGAATGTCACAAGTTTCGTCTCTATTGTTTGTAGGAAAGTGAACACTTGTGGGGGGAGGAGAAATGTGTTGAAAGTTTCCTTTTTTTTTCTTTCTTCTTACTATGTGTTAATAAACTATCTGTTTACTTTTAAGTTGAGCCTGTTTTGCCTTTTTCTCCCAAAATCCTATCTCCCACTTAGCAAACGTAAAACCACCACAGTCCTACCTTTCCCACCTTCACAGCAGGAGACAGTATCTGCAACCTGTCCTGATATGCCAGAGTTGAGGACAGATAACGAAACTACTGTCAGTGCTTGAGACAGCAGCTGATGTGGATGGAGATTATGGCTCTGCCTTCCTGGTGCATGCAGGAACTGAATTCCCATTTTCTAAAACTCACTTCACTGCCTTAACCCCTTAATCCTTGTTGAGCACATGGGATGAAGGTTTCAAACAATAAAGAGCAATTTCTATTCCACCAAACTGCCTCATACAGCAGAGTTTTGAAGGGCTTTTAAATTGCTAAAAAATGTTCACTGTTTGTCTCAGAGCAATGAAGAAACAACAAGGGCATTCTTTCCAACCAAGACAACTCCTGAATGACTAAACAATTATTAGCAACACTGTAGCTGTCCTTAAAAAAATCCGGAAAAGCACGTATCATTTAAAAACACGGCCTATACATTTGACCCCATGTATTTTTGGGAATGAAGCATTTGTCTCATGCTGAATTTGATACACAGACTATGGAGAGGTGTGTGCAATCTGCTCTGCTGCTCAGGGTATGCCACACATGGCATGTTCTTCCCAGGACTTCTCCAGGTAAGGCAAACTGATACTCAGCTGCAGTTAGAGAATATTTCCAGCCAGGGCCCTCAGCAGTGGTGAGAAGACTGTGTCAGACAGACCATAAGGCAGCCAGTGATGCTGGTTTTTGCTAACTCCAGTGAATAAGTGGCTGCAGAGTTGGCCCTGGCAGCTCCAGCCCTGAAGGTCACTCACTAGGAGCTGCTCCACCTCTGAAGAGGGCTGGGGACAAGCTCAGGGGTACAGCAGCTGTTCCAGACCCCAGCACAACCCACAGGAAACCTTTGCTCTGCTCCCCCAGCACAGCCAAGCCTGACAGGAGGGGACTGGGGATGCTCCTCAGCCCTGGGCTCAGTAACAGTCCATGCATGAGGAGCCTCTGGGGTGCAATTCAGAGCCCCCTGGGACACACAGAGAGCTGAGCAGGAAATTCAGCTGGAGAGGGGAGGCTGCCCACGTCCCCAAAAGAAGAGTGCACAGGCTTGGGGACTGCCAGCATCATCTCTGGTGACCTGCAGCCACACTGCCACTGACCTGCTGCCTCATCCCCTGTGGAAAGGCAGGAAACAGAACACAGTCTATTAAAAGTATTTATTTATCCTCCTCTAAACACTTTTAAGTCTATCTCCACTTTTGGAGACCAGAAAGTCAAAGGAAGTAGGTTATGAATAATTAATAGTAATTAACACTTAAGTGTCAATTAATATTAGTTACATAAAGGTTCTATAATTAAATACGTAACTGTTTCTCACACGACCAATGAACTGCTCCACCAAAAATCTTAGAGCAGACAGAAAATAGATATATTCCACTTTGATATGGGATAACAGAAAGAAAATGTTTGATCTTCTCTGTGCCCAGAATGTTCAACATGTATCCTGATGCAACAAAGATGAAGAGCTTTTAAAATTATTTCCTTGATGGTCTTCACAATAAACATATGCCAGCTGCATTATCTAAATTTACTCTGTGTTGATTATAGTTCTATGAAATTGTTCTTTGCTTTTCCTGAGAGCTGACCTGATTTAACAGCAGGGAGGCATTATATTTGCCAAATGGGAGACCCAGGTTCGGGAACAGATTTGATTTCCCAGGCTTCTTGCCAGAGAAAACTGAACATGTCATACAGGTAATTTATTTAGTCACAGTAGGGGAGGGAACAGAGAAGTGAGAACAGAGGGAGAGAGCAGCAAAGCTGAGCCACAAACCCCTGCAGAGATCACCAAGCAGCAAGCTTTGCTGTCACCAAGGGTGAGAGCAGCAAGCCACACGGGGCTGCAGCAGGAACAATTTACTTGCAAACCAGACAGAAGGAGACAATAAACAAAGGCCCTTCTGATGGGAGGCTGCATTTGGAGAGTCACTTATTTGTGCAATTCACAGCTGATCACCAGTTGTAGAACAAGAAAAACCTTCAGTCACTGGCTGACACTAATCAAAAGCTGCTGCTTATTAACAGCAGAAAGAGCAGAGAGGTGACAGATCACAGCCCCCTTATCTTCCCAGCACAGCCCACCAAACACAGCTGAAATACCTCAGCAAAGAACATTCCAGCTGAGGCATTTTCCCAGCATTTTGTAGCTCGTGTCCATTGGAGAATTAGTCAATACTCTTCCACATTCTGATATTTTTGTCGATTGATTATGTTCTGACTGAAAGCATTTGCTCCTTAGGAAGTGTGTGTTCCTCTCTTGTCCCTCTGTTTTGAGATAGAAGGCAATAAAAACTGGGATGACTAAAGGAAAAAAAAGTTTCATGTTGTCTGAATTGCTTTCTTTAGTCAAATTACAGAATGTGAAACAGAACATGTCATTTCTAATAGAAGACTTTCATTATACAAAAATACAATGGATTCCAAGAAGTTCAGCCTCTCCACAATTATTGCACTGAAGGGTGAGAATAAGCTTTGAGAACATAAAGGAAGAAAGGATTACTTTTTACATGAGCAACACAATGGGGAACAACAACATAACAGATTCCATTAAAAAAACTCATTAGCTCTTAAGGCATCTCAAAATTCCTTAGAGCAAGGGAACATTCAAAGTTTATACAACCTTGGGAGAAAACTCTGGTGGACCACTTGGGTTTTTTTAAGATTCCCTCCACATTCCTACAATTTCTTGCACAGAAAATTAACATTAAAAAAGAGATGCAATTTTCTGTTTAACTTCACAATAGCTGTCCTTGACTCTGTGACTGAGTAAATGCCTAATTCTGTCCAGCAGTTGCACTTTCACAAGCATTCGATGGAATCTGATTTTTGCATAAAAAATTTCACAACCCTGATCCTGATTTTCTTACGAGCTAAATACAGTTGATTTGAAATTCTTTGGTCCACATCAAACTACCAACATACAGGAAAGAGGAATGAAAAAACCTTGAGAACTTCAGTGATCTTCAGCTGCTAGAGTTATGGTAGTTTATGTTTAATATTCTTATAATTCTTAAACACTTCCATATTTATGTATGTTGCAGATACCTTTACTTAGGTAGGTTTTAAGAAATGAGGCTTTTAAAGTATTTGTTCCACAGGTGAAAAGACAGAAATGTTCTGGCAATCCTGCCCAAATTTGACTGGTATTTAAACAGAAATAGGTGGTAGTTTACTGTGCTGAGAATTCCTTTATCACCATCAAACTTCATTTTAAGAAGATACCAACCTTGTACAAACCATACAGTAAGAAATGTTTGTGTTTTCACCATGTTAGACTGCACATCATCATACATAAAGAATAAATCTTCATTAATCTATTTGAGCCAATTAAATCGTGTCATGGTGCTTGCCCAGTGTCAACAGACCATCTCTCAAGCTTATTCTTGGACTTCGTTGAAGTTTCACAAATTGATTAATCCTGTTTGAAACTGTTTTGGTGAAGTACTTCTCCCAACCTGTTCTTTTGAAGTCTGTTTACAGAGACTCCCTTTTACACATCTGCCTAACATTTTACTTGTTGAACTGTTACTCCCATCACAGTGTTTCACTGCTTTCTTCTCCATCTATTGCCTCGAATTTTACTCTCACATCACTGCAATATATATACAAAGCTCATTCTGTGACCCACATCTCTAACTCCAGACACATTCCATTAAGACCCCAGTTAAGTCTGAAAAGGGAGCTATTAATTGTCAGACTTTGCCTTATCCCCACCTTCCTCATCAGTGAGACTCCCCATGGGACGTGAGACAATGCAAGACTTGTAGTTTGCAGTAATTATCCTTCAGGTCTTGCATTTCTACCCCTGCTTCCTGTACTTCCTAATTCTGAAGACAGGTGCAGATGGCAAAATCCTGATTTGGCACCACCTTCATGGGGATATTGCCATTAAGAGCTTTATCTCAGATCTCTGTAATTAAATCCCTCTCTCTCCCCAAACCACTGGGGATTATAATACTCCAAGAGGAACTGTATCTTTTGCTTCTGACAATGTGACAACATGACCATCTCTCAGTCTCTCTTTCAGTGATTTCCTATTATCAGAAAAGGGCAGAAACTTGTTCTTTTGTTTCCTCCATTATCCACAGAGCAGCTGCCAGTGTAATTTCAACTCTTAACTATATATCCACCTACTGGCATTCACACTGCCTCTTCAAACTTCAATGTCTTTCTGTCTCTCACTTCTGGGCATCACCATCCTGCCCACTCTGGACACCCACTCATATTTAATAAATCCTCTTCGAGTTTTTAGTTGAATTTTTTTCCCCTTCTGTTTCAGTTTGACTAACCTTTAGGGAACTCTTCACTGCACTGCAAATGGACAATCATCCAAATCACAAATAACTTGGGTAGATGAAGCTGGGGTTGTTTAGAGAGAAAAGACGAGATAAAAGGAGACTCAGAGGTGACTACAAGTTCCTGAAAGGTGGTTGTAATCAAGGGGAGGTTGGTTTCTTTCTCTTTTTCTCCAGGTAGCAGATGACAGGAGGAGAGAGCACAATCCTAAGCTGCACCAAGGTTGGATATTAGGAAAATTAGGCTGAATATTAGGAAAAAGCTTTTTACGGAAAGAGTGATAAAAGGACTGGAATGGTCTGCCCAGGGAGGTGGTGGAGTCACCTAAAAAAAGACTGGATGTGGCACTCAGTGCTGTGGTTTAGTTGAGGTGTTGGGGTTGGGTTGGACTCAAAGATCTTGGAGGTCTCCTCCAACCCAGTGATTCTGTGAACTTGCATTTTTTAAAAAAATTACCATCTGAAAACGGAGGCTGTTGCCTTTCTGCTTGGAAAGCTTTTCAGAGGAAGGAAGACAACTTCAGACACGCTGTATTACTCTGCAATGAAGTGATTAACTAAGTTGGCACTTAAGTGTCTGTGATTAGGTTTGAAAGCCACCTTCCTGCTGAGACAAGGGACTTCATGCCTGCCTCAGTACTACTGCCTCTGATTTTTCACATTATTTATCTTTGAAAACCAGTAGGGAAAAAAAAAAAGTCATTTAAACTAAGTCTGGAGAACGCAGCAGATTCTGGGGAAAAAAAACCCTGGTTTTGGGAACCTAAATTCTAGTATTTCATGAGATAATCAAGGCTTGTAATATCAGCTGAAATTTCACAGTTGGCAGATGCAGAATGTGGTGTGCTATATACAAATGAACTATTGTATCATTTATAGGTATAAACTTTAATGAGCAATTTGGTTCATTGGCCAATTTATAGATAGACAGAGACACACATAAAAATCTGGGGTGAAACAACCAAGAGCCAGGAGTTAAAAACGTATCAGTTTGGAAAATTGTGTCTTGAATCAAGATGTAAGGTCTGTGAGAAACACGCCCACAGAGGTATTCTCAAATTAAATGGAAAAAACTCTTTCTGGGAGGTTTCCTGGAGCACTGAAATGAGATAGGAAAGACAAGGATGCAAGGAGAAGGACTGCATCCATCAAGCAATATTTCAAACTCAAGAAGATGATGATACATTTCTTCCAGGTAAAGCCAAAATGACAGAAAGCACAGAAGTGTTTTCAAACGTTATCTAAGCAAAACCTGAAGGTTTCTGCTGTAGAACAAGAGAAATTTCCATGAAGTTAGAGCACAGGCCCACAAGCTAACTCAGTCACCCAGAAAAATGGCAAAAGACTATTAGCTATCAGCATTTTACTCCTCTTTAGACCTCAAAAGCTCTTTAAAATTTAATGCTTTTGTGCAAAACCAGCTGATCAGGCAGAAAAAAAAATTAGAATAATCTCATCTATATCACTGAAAGTGCTTCTATTAAAAATATTGATTTATACAAAGATTCTCTCCTATTATTATTATATTAAGGACAACATTAAAATTGGTTATCTAAGCACTCACTGAACCTCATGCTTCACTAAATGGGGTTTCCTGAAGAGTAATTTATTTCTTGCTTCACATTTTATGATGTGTCTTACTCTTCAGCTTCTTTTCTTAACTGAAAAAGGCAATTCACAATGAATTTGCATCATTTGCACTTCATAACATGCAATGCAGTTGCTCTTCCTTTGGAAACTCAGCAATAAATATATTTTTTCTTTGTATCGTTTCCATAGGCTTTTCCTTACCTTTATGTTCTACACTTACACTATGTGTCTACAAATAACAAAGAATTTATTATTTTTATTATGAAATTTACACAAAGCTGTAGTTACTTGTCATATAATGACTGATAATACAGAGAAAAGATAACAAAGGTAGACAGCAAAAACCTTTTATGCAGCACTTTTATTGCTGTATCACCTTATATGTAGTGAAGATGGATATTTCCTACTCCATTATCAAAACAAAATGCATCTCAGAACAAGAAAGAAAATTTACAAATTGTCCTCTGTGGTTAGAGAAAGAAAAAAAAGGAGGAAAAAAAATCAAACCAACCAAAACCCCAAAGTACCTCAACTTAGGTGTGTCCATTTTTTGGATAAAACACTTGAGAAGAATAAATATTCCCTCCTTCTTCCTGTTCTGTATCTGAGGAAGGGCATGACAGAGGTACATTCACACATTACATTAAAACACATAAGAGTTCACATAATCACTATGTCAGAATACCTCTGACAAAGCAGCATCTTAAAAACATCTCCAAAGCAAGGAAAGAATGAAGATTTTGAAATGTTTACCAAAAAAAAAATCTTGGAACAATTGCTTCTAAAGCTCATCCTCCAATTTCTGGGCAGTCTTTTTATTGTTTTTCCATTATTCAAGGAGAAGGAATAAGGGAATTAAGGGAATAAGGTGCTGGGGTCAGCAGCTGGCTCTGTCCCTCGTCACTGCTCAACAGCACCAACTGCCCAAGAGAAGCAATTTTCAGACCTTCAGCTTCCTTTCAACTCTGTTTTTTACAACCTGATGCCTCGTGGGCCAAGTCTCAGCATGTATAAACTCTGAGAGCTCCCCTGGCATTCCCACAAGTGTCCTTTACATGCAAATAATTGCCACTGTGCCTTGTTTGCTCCATTATCCCCTTGGTGCAGCACTTTCAGTGCACTCTCATTGTTGGCTGGCACACACACACAGACAACTTTTGGTACAAAGGCTGCAAAACACTTTTATTTTATAGGAGGACCTATGATGAACACCAAAATTGCATCAATCCTTTGAGTGCTATTCAAATTAACTCCAACAATTGGGAGATTTAAAGCAATATGGCTGGAAAGACAAACCAAAAAGCCATTTATGTCCTGGACAACATTCCTTGTGTCAGTACTAACCCACTGTTGTCGAAAAATCAACCAGGAGCACCAAGAGGAGCAGTCTAGACGACACTTCTGTTTGCATTCGTGCAGACAAAGAAATTATTCCAAAATGGTAAGTCATATACAACAGAGAATAAAAACAATGATCAGTTGTGGCTTTCATTTAATTGATGGGAGTGTATCAACTCCCTTCACTCTTTGATGGCCAAAATAAAACACCCAGCACAACTGATAACACCATTTGAGTTTCTGCACAACTGAGTGATGCCATCAAGTGGTCAACAAATGCACCAGTTGTTTTCCCAGTGAGGTTTTTGGGTTAATCTTCATTGAACACGCTGCGTTTTGTGTGGGAGAGCTGCTGCCATGAAATCAGCACAAAGCACACTCTGCTGATAAAAGTGCATCAACTGAGAGCACTAGTGACAGATAAGAGATGGCCTTGTTTTTTTCAAAAGACAGCTCTGGCACTGCTCTCTAGCTCCTCCAAAGAAGGTGAGAGTCTCTGGGAGCACAAACAGCCTTCTGAGTGCTTTAGAGTTGATTTTTTTCCCTACTGGTTTTGCAGTTGGGTCGATCTAGAAGGCCACACCAGGAAAGACTGCATTATGTAGGTATTAAAGGTATTTAATTTTTTTTTTTAAACTATTTTAGCATTGTGAGTGGTTAAGGATGTGCAACATCCCATTAATTAAACGTTTCCTAGTTTTCTCAATGAATAACAAAAAGGTCCTTAAAGCAGCTAAATAGAAATTTGATGGTACAGAAATTCTGCAGAGTAACTATTTCTGTTTTCTCAACAAAATGTAACTCCATTAGTGACGACTTTCTCTTGGAATTGTAGTTTGGCACGATTAAAAATGTGAATAAGCATTTCTGGTAATTTCGAGTAGTGCATGGATCTACAGAACTACACATTAATCACAATGGCATCAATACTATTTTTAGGCACTAGGTGGAACTGAATCAGCCTTGAGTTGTTTGGTTTTTTTTTTTCCCTTTTTCCCCTTCAACACTAGTTCTGAGGTAGAATTAACTGCAAACCATCTCAATTATTCACGGGACATAACTGCTTTTCCGAACGCTGCATATTTGATCTCTGTTCTTTGCAAGTTCTTCAATAATTATGTTTTCTTTTGCCCTCCAACACAGAATGAGCTGCACTCTCTCACCCTCTGCTTTTTTCCCACCTGCCTTTCATGCCAAATCAATGACACAGAGGTATTTTTTACACCCTCGTTAGCATTCTGCAGGGATGCCTGACTTTGTCGCCTCCTTTGGGACTATTTTACTTGTACACTGAGTGTTATTTTAATGTCAGCGTGGCTCAGGCTCAGCTTGAGCACCAACAAAAGGAAAACACTCTTCTGCCAGCTACAAAAAGCAGTCTAACAGTGATTCCAGATGAGCTGATAAAACCTCCCATTCTTTGGTACTGGATCTGGAGCAGCACTGACATCCAAGGAGCACATTATCCCTGTCTATCTAAACATATCTATGCACAAATAGGGCCAAGAGAAACTTCCATTTGGGGAGAGCCTCAAACTCTTCCCCTTTGCAGGAGGGATGAACTGAAGGCAGGAGGGATGAGCACCAGCCTGAGCCTCCTCAGCACTGCTCCTGCACTACCTACAAAAATTCCTGTTGTTTCCCCAGCACAGCAGCATCAGGTGCCACTCACTGCACGCTCCCACTCACGTAGACATTTCAAGCAAACCAAAAAACACTGATGCATTGATCTCCTGTTCCAACCTGCCATTGTGCTCACTGAAGGGCCTGCTTGAGGACAGCAAAGTCAAAAAAAAAAATCCCAAAATGTTGCTCCAAGGGGCACTTCATATCCTCAGACTTGAAGGAAGACTTTGGGGCTGTTGCGTTACCAGAAGCAAAATGTTACAAGGGTCCCATTGTCTCATGCACAGACAGCAAGTTCCACGTTCCCAACAAGCAGCTCCAGAAATGCACAGCCTTAAAAAAAGTTATGCTTCTGGTCCCCATCTCTGATTTTCCCCCTCCCACAGCTGTTATTTCTGCCAGCAAAGGGGACAGCGACGTTCCATAAGGCAGAGGAGACACCAGGAATCATCGCGGAGCCGAGGGAAGCACAGCCGTGCTGGAGGAGCCCACTTATCCAAACAGCATCCATTTATTTGTGCCAACTGCTGAAAAGACTCGTAGTGTTTATGGATCTAGTTGTGACTCAGGATGTATTTATAGCGTGTATTTATCGACAAGCTTTAGGGGTTGATCTATTGAAGGATCTCTGCGATGTATCACACACTTACAACTGCATTCAGAGATTATGCAAATAGCCCAAGCCTAGCAACAGTCTAAAGCTGCTATGTCATTTTCTAAAATCAGCTTTAAAAGGAACACTTTCTCCTTTCCTCACCCATGAAAGGCAGAACAAATGCCAAAATTATTTTTTGCTCATTACTAAGGAAAGGTTCCTGTCCTCACTCAGCACTAGTATTGGTGATATAAAAATCACTTTGCTTGCAGATCTCAAATCCCCCGTGGCCATCCAGTGCTATAAACTGGGTAGCATTAAAACACTGCAAATCTGCATTCTCCAGTTCTCCTCTTAGCAGATGCCACTGAGTAACTTCAGACAACACACATAACTTTTTTAACACCTACTAAAGCCACTTTAAATTACTGGAGCATTACTCTGAATTTCTCCTCCCTTCAGCTCTGCGTGAAAACACCAAAATTCACAAATTGTCAGGAGCTCTCACCTGAACACATGAAATTAGCCAGTTGTTCAAATGTGTTTAACACTTGGTAGTTCCCCACTGTGAACCTGAGGACAGATTTTTCAAAAAGCCTCAACATTTACACACTTCCTTACCAGAGGCTGCTGCAAGTCCAGGTCTCTCGTTTTGATGTTTAAATGAGACCTGACCTCTTGAAAGTTTTTCCCATTTTCAACTAGATTTTTTTTTTTTTAAACTATGTCAGCCTCTGTTTCTGGGTATAAGCAGGTATTACACTGGGGATAACCAGGCTTACCTCAAACCAACAGAAATGCAGACTATTTAATATTATATTATTAAAATTGTTTAAAAAACAGCTTAATTACAACTTGCACCTAAGGTTTCTTTCCACATGAAAGTTGCTCTCAATTAGTAGACAATAATTCAGACTCATCTAGAGGAAGCCATATAGAAAATATCTGCTTTTAAAACACCTCACATTCCACAGGAAGACACAGTTTAAGGAAAGGAAAAGATGCACCTCAAATATAAAAGCAGAAAGAATAGGTCAGAGAAGGTTCCTGCTTTCAAATATCAACAATTTTTTACCAGTTAAAAAAAAAAAAAAAAAGTGATTTCTTAGAAAAGTGAATTTCTAATGAGATGTACCAGTACAAATGAGGAAATTTTGTTTGTTTATTCATAGTTCATCAGCTTCTCACTAAAGGCATTCATTATTGGATCATACAGATTTGCTGAGAATATATATTATGGTTGCATGCTCAAATTGGAAGCAAAATTTTAAAAATTCAAAAGTTAGAAAGCCACACATCTCAATCCTTCTTGCAATCCTCACACCGTCCCGACCATTAGGGAATTTTACTGTGAGAAACACTCGAGTTCTAGACTGATAAAAATCAAGTTACAGCAGGATGCCACAGACAGCAGTGTCAGCTTGGACATCCTGACGAGAACCAGGGTATTCCCTGCAGGGCTGAGATGGGCTTTCTTCAGTCGTCATTGTGTGACTGTTACACTCTGATTTCTTCTCTTTTTACTGCACAACATCTTTATAAAATCACTGTCTCGTCCAGAACGTGTGCTGTACGCACCAGCTAAATTGTCACATCCTTCACAGCATCTATTCTTTTCTCATAATCACTGAATTGTTTTCTTAAAGCAACCTGACTCTAAGGTCCATACTTTATAAATCTGCAGGGAATCACAGTCCCCAGTCCTGGCAGTGCCTGACCCTCTTGTCTGACTGAAAATAACCCATACAATTGACACTGGGGGCTTTTAGAGTTCCCAAATCTCTCCAAAAGTGGGGCATTGCCATCTGAGGTTAAATCCCCAGACACATCACAAAGGTGCAGCCTCTGAGAGCTCTAACACTGTAGATTGGCTCTGCAGAACTCAATGGTCACTGTCAGCTCTCCAACCTTCCCAATTTACTGGAAACAACCACTTCCCAAAGATCCAGTTTCATGAGCATTAGGCCAGAAGACGTTTTTCTTCATTCAAGGATCTCTAACTGTCTAAATACACACCACTGAGGGAGAAAACACCTTGCCCTTGATGTAAAAAATACCTTGTCCCTCCCCACACTATCTAAGGTTAGTTCTACACAGCTTTTGAGCATTTTAGCATTTTAATTACACATGCAGCACTATGAACCACTTGTATTTTGGACCTGATTGATCTCAGCAACTAACTACTACGAAATCAAATTAATTTATTTCCTCACAGCCTGGAACTATTTTGTGCCACCAGGAAAACTACCTCCTGGTAGTTTTTACATGTCAAGCTGATTTCTCAGGGGGACTTTTGTCACAGAGGCTCCTCATTTTCACACTGTAAGAATATTTTGATGTAGTCCAAATCTACATTTTTGTGATTGTCTGGCAGACAATGACCTTGTACATTTACTAGTCTCAGAAGCACCATGGATACCACTCATATATATATATGTATATATATTTAGACTGACAACCATTTCTCAGTTCTACAAGAGAAAAGTGATGGGTTGTTGTTTTTTTTCCTACAATGACAGGTTTCTTTAGCTGTAGAGCCCAAGGCACAATATGTTTCTCCTTGGCCACAGTACCAGCAGAAGGTGTTTTAATGAAGCCCAAGACTCAATCAGGGTTAAAATTTGGGGGAAGTCAGGCTCTGTACATTCAGGCCTCCATCACACAAAACCCAGGCAGTAAGAGAAAAACTTTTTTTTTCTCACTTCCACTCCAAGTTCCTTGCCAGACGAAAATCCATTTCTGCAACATCTCACTTCTGGCTCTCCCAGTTTCCTTGGTCCCTTGTGCATGCAGGAGATTGCACTGTACACTGCTTATGGTAGGAAAAGGGGGTTCTAAATGGCAGAAGTGACTGTCATTTTTCCTCAGTTTAATAATACATTCCATTCACTGCACTGACCCAATCAGGTAACTCACAGGACTTCAGCTGAACATCAGAACTGAATGCAAAGGTTTTTGTGAGCAATGACCAAATACATTAGCTATACTGTCAGAAAGACTACAAAACAGAAAGGTGGGGAATGTTCAATTTGTAGACTAATTTTAGAGCACACTGAAATGGATGATGAGAAGAAAGGCAATGTTTTCTACCAATGCTTTCAAGATAGACAACTTTCCCATTTTGTGAATATACCTTTTCTAATGTTCAGCCCAGGATGTTCAGAATCCAAGCAGCTGAAGTGCACCAAGGCCCAGGAGCTGACACAGACTCCTCATCAGGGTGCACACAGAGTCCCATGAAAGAAGCAGCTAAAACATCTCTTTGTACCCCACAATGTGCTGATGCACTGGGAAGCAAATGTGATCCAAAAGGGGCAGGTATTTTGAAGTGACAAGTTTCTTGACCCTTGCTGAAGTCATTTAAATATAGAGCTCTACAAAGCAAAAGTTCAACCACAATAAGCTTCATATGAAGAACATACAAAACTTTTTTTAAACAAAGGTTAAACAATTAAACCTTGACATTTCAATCCAGGCAATGCTCCTTTTTTTAAATTTTACAATCTAAATGCTGGGGGGGGGCAAAAAAGAAAATAAAACTGCGCTTCTTTTTTTCTTTTTTTTTTTTTAATACAAAAATTGAAAAGCAGCTGAAGTTCAAGGCACAAGACACTCCTCTCAGCACCACCAAAAAAATTTGGCAACTTATTGATCCCTATAAGCCCCACTTGGGGTGACCATCAGCTGGCAATTCCCTGCTTCAGTTCTTTGCTGTGAAAAGTCTGAGCTCTCAAGGGCAAGTCGTCCAAAGCCTCCAGCACAAAGCTCTCCTGTACACCTTGGGAACATTCCAGCAGAGATGGAGACTGAATCTGTCGAACACAATCCCCAATTTCCATCACTCAGAAGCCCTAACCAGGAGTGATGGGCTTTCTCCTTCGCCAAGAATGCCAGTGTTTGTTTAGAGTGCAGTGAGTGCCACAATAAGCACAACCCTTTGTGCCACTTAGGCAAATCGGGAGAGACTGGATTTTTATCACAGGGTCAATTGGATTGAGCTGGGAAACTCCATTTCTGTTCTCTGCACGTTTGACAGAAAACAAAGAGTCACACGGATAATTTATACAGATAAATTAATGATAGCAAGGTCTAATTTAATTTGTGTAGCCATTTGCTTATTTCTTTTATTTGTGTTCTTTCCTGAAGTACTTGCATGAAGCGTGCAATTGCATTCTGTTGGAGTGGTTAACACAGCATGAAGAGAAATGCACACTTGTCATGTCATTTCAGGCCCTGCACAGCAGAATCCCATGTTAAATTATTTTTGGCTACTGAAATCGAAACAGGGCAGATGCTATAGAAAGTAAATGAGCAAAAATCTGAATTGCTATAGGTTTATTGTAATGTAAATAATTGTCCATGTACCCCTTGTGCAGAGCCCAGGGTCAGCTCTCTTCTATTACAAACTATGATACAATATGGGTTTGCAGTCCTCTGTCACAGTTCCACTGACAGGATAAGGGTGAAGGGTTTTTTTTAGACAAAAATTTTGGGGCCGTTTTGTAAAAACTTGTTATCCCCCAAGTTTCTCTGTCAAATTCAACGTTATACCTGTAAGCAAGGTGTAAGTAACACCTTTACTGAAGGTAAATACAATATTGAATCTACCATATCAGCTAGCTTGGCTTGTCTGGGTCTTTTCCATATCCGTCACTGACACCACACCAATCTCTCTAACGCTTCTTAAAATCTTTTGCAGACATACACAAAACCAAATTCCCGTAAGAGAACATTCTTCAGAATACTGTTATATTTGCTGGCTTTTGTGCTGAAGCATGAGGATTTAAATTCTTTATAATTTCTTAATCCTATCAAGTATACTTGTGCATTTTCTAATTATCTAATATAGTATAGAGTCTAATCCTTACCAAAAAAATAAGAAATAAGAAAATCTTACTAAGATTCTAAGCACTCAATACGTTCACTCTGAGTTCACAAAGTTCTTGCTGGTTTTAAGCCTTGACACTGCCTCCTACAGAGTTGAAATAAAGTCCCTCTTGCTCTCTTTTTGCATCACCATTCCCCCTCCTCCAATTATGACTTTTTATTTTAATAACTCCAAGCGTCTGCTTGTTGAGAAAGATAGGACAGGAAAGGCTTGTGGATATGATTGTCTGGTAAGAAATACTGGAGATGTAAAAGCTGTGAGTGCAATAGAAATGAATTTCAGCTCTGAGATGTGATCATGGCAGGCAGGGAGACGGGGATGAGCTGGAGATGGGTGGAAGGACAGAAAACAAAAGGAACCAAGGGTGCAGCCCCTCTCCACCCTGCCAAGGCATCAGGGAAAAGGTGGATAAGAAAAGTCTCTTTAGAGTTTAGAATACAGGATGATATGGTGATAGAGCAGTTCTCATGGGCTGCAGGCAAAGTCTGTAGGGTTTGTATCTCGTGCTGGTTGGTCACTGTAAATTAGAATATTCAACACAAATGAGATAGAATGGATTGGAACAAGGTCCTCACACTCTGACCCCTGCACTCTTACCTTTCTTACCTCTCTCAGCTCTTTTACCTCCCTCACCTCACCCCCTCTCTCTCTCCCTCTCTCTTTGGGGTTCCCTCCAGCCCAGGCTGGTGGCTGAAGGCAAAGCCCTTTTTCCCCACCACCCTGCAATAAACCCCCGTGTGTCTGGAATATCTCAGCTCTGCAGAGTTTCCTCTCCCTGCTGTCCATGGATGCTCCTACACCCACTGACCTCCTCCTGCTGGAGTCACTGAGTTTCTGCCATCCCTGGCCTGCCTGGCTGTCACCCACATCCAGTTGTTCTTCCCAAACCCAGACTAGGGATGAGAACATTAAACACTATTTCTAGTATAGAACTTGGACAGTTTTGCTGTGCTAACCATTTGTGTTTCAACTACCTTCCCAGAGCTCTTGAATTACAACAGCTTCTCACCTCCACTCTCTCCAGAACTGCTCAGATATTCTGCTGGCTTCTGCAAGCATTTGCCAGAGCATGATTTTTCCATTTGGTAACCCGTTGACCTACAATAGTTTTGTCTGAATGTCCTGAAAATAAAAAAGTGTACCTTAGAGCAAGTGTTTGCATCTTTGGTGAAGATCACATTGTCTTATAACCCCATGTTTAATTGGATATTGCTTTGGGAAATTGTGTTGCAGCTTCAGCAAAAGCCACAAGCTGTCTCATAGGATCTGAAAGGTATTGTAACTATTGTCCTATTTTAATGAAATTGCACTTGCAGTGTTGCAGCAAAACACCTCGTACATCTCAATTCGGTTCCTTGAAGAGATAATAAACAAAACCAAAAGAACAGTGAACCGATTATAAATCTACTCCTGGTTTTTTTAAGATTTACTAGTATACCAAATCTTGATGTCTGTGGACAGACACGAAAAGCCAAACCAACACAACCCTACAAATGGACTTTACATTTTGTCTAGACTGTGCAGTTCACAGCTGCACAAGCTCCTGGTCCATGAGCAGGTCATTTTGGAGTCACACAGAAGGTTTTCCTGTGTTACAAGTGCACTGAGCAGGGCAGACAAACTCACGAGTGGCACATCTCACAAATGCAGAAGGTCTGACATTCTGGGTAAGCCCCACGTGTTTCTGACACACTCAGTGCAGTTGTTACACTACAATGGTTTCCTCCATCAAAAAAAATATCTTGCAAAATATGATTGAATTCAAGACTCAAGAGGGATGCACAGTCCACCCTAGAAGCCTACACCATTTTGTGAGGAAATTAAACCACAAAAAAAGAAATTATTCAGTGTTGAATTGGATCTAGTCTGAGGTTGCTCTAGAATTCACAGGCTGAACAAATGAGCTAAGAATTCCTCCAAAACATTTCAAAATCCTGTACAGAACTTCTCAACAAGGTGTTCACCCCACTACGTGGCTGAGAAGAAAGGTGATGTTATTCCCTCCAGTGCAAATTTCCTTTATGCAAATCACCCAGGATTTACTACTCAGAACTGGAAATGAACGTTCCTTCTCATGTCTGAGGTGCAAGAAATTACCATGTGCTGCTTATTGTCAGCAGCAGAATCCTTATGACTCATTTCTTTGTCCTCATAAGACATATAAATGGAAGCAAAATTTCAGGATGTACGGATAACCCTTTTTACAAGGCAAATGATTTATTACACCACCATGAATATTCACAGTGCTCTTACTGGTTTTAGTGGAAGCTTTATCTTATATCTCATTTGGATTGTGACTGTACCAAATTTTCAATTTGGAATATTTGTTGTAGTTCAGTTAAATATGTACAGACATATACAATACCATATTGTACCCCAATACACCACTGGAGAGCACTAACTGTTAAACTCAAGTTTATTTAAAAATAAACTTCAAGGAGATTAAAAACAAAAACAAACTGGTTTTTTTCCTTCTTAACCAAAGAGCAGAAAGCAGGAGCATGGTCTGAGTTTTCATTTACAGCCTCCACAAGTATCAATTAAAATCCCTGGGTTCACGTCCACTGATGGATAAAATAACAAGCAAATAATGGCTAGAGAGCCTTGCTACAGCATCAAGTGGTCCTTTGAAGAGGAGCCTCAGAGTTTGCAGGGCTGATTCTGCTCTGTTTGATCTACCACAGACTAGCCTGCACCAAAGTATTCGTTTACCCCTGACAAAACACTCTTCTGTTTGCATTATCTCTGCTGGACTGTCATAATGCCCTCTCCACTTTGGAACCTCTGAGAGCACAGAGCACGAATTCACACTCAATTTATCTTACAGCAGTGGAGACAGGTCTTCTATTCAGAGCTGGAATAAGAGACACCAGAGTGGAATAAAAAGAGGACTTTGTATTAAAATATTTATATATGTATGTTTACACGTACATGGACACTTTCAAGTCGACTGACTTGCATAATGCTCTTCTGTGACCCCCAATAATTGATTTATTCTTTGTGGGCTGTGCACTCAGCCACAAGCCAGCCATGAACATCCAAGAGAAACAATGGCACTGTCAACAATTGCAAACAAAGGAACTAAACTAATTCCAACAAACCCTGCTAATCTCTCTTTGACACAGAGGAAATACCATGGATAAATGGCTCCTCTTCTACTTTTTTAAATTAGAAAAATTAAAAACAGTATCTGCCTCTCAGATCTTACAGCTAAAACCAAAGCGACCTGCATTACCAAAGAGCCACAATCACATTTCTGAATACAGAAATGACTAAGCTAAAAGGGAATAAGAAACCACCTATCCCAATATTACCTTCCCTTTTCCTTCCCTCTGTGAATTAACGTGAAGCAGAGCATGAATTGGAACTGGCCTCCTGCCTGTACATTCACAGCAGCTCCAGCAGCTTAACAGAATTAACCTGAGTTACAAGTGGCTTCCAACCCACTCTTTGGATTGGATGTAGCCTACAAAAGAATTATTTTTTATGAGAATTCTTGAATTTTATGTCCTGTATAATTTGTTGACCTTCATACTATGTGGTTGCAAGGTCTGCAATTTAATTGTGCTTCCCATGAAAAAGGACTTGCTTTAAAACACCCATTTTTGTTGGACACACCTTAGATACCATATTATAACATGCAGATAATTCTCACTCCCTACTCTTATTTCTTTCCCCTGCACATTATTGCATTCTACTATTATATCTTTTCATGCAGCAACCCTAATCTATTGTGTTTCTCCTCCTGTACAGGCAGCTCCACACCTTTAACCATCCTTCTTGTCCTTCTTCTAGATTTTCTCAGTTTTACTGTGACCTTTAAGAGACAGGAGCATCAGATCTGCACACAGGAACTGAGATACACAAGTACACTTGAAAAATGAGGTTGATTTGTTCTCCATTCCTTTCCTAAAAATCCCTAAGATTTATTTGTTGTTTCTTACTGTCACCAAGCATTCAAGTAGTGCTTTTTGAGAAACATCCACAATAGACACAAGATCTCTCTCCTGAATGGTAATAAAGAGTTTTCAGATTTACTGCTGTGTACATGAACACATATATATTCTGTGTGGAAACACACAGGCAGCATCTCACAGCAGAAAATGTTTCTTGACAGCTCCAACACGCTGAGAAAACAAAATGCCCAGGAAAAACAAACAAACAAACAAACAAACAACAAAATCTGTCATACCAGATCAAAATAACTCCTGAACTCTATGCATCTTCCCATCCCTATGTCCACTTCCCTGAAAATTATTATTTATAAAAGCAGACAGCCTGAAAAGCAGGAGGACAGACATTTGATCCCTGGCCACATCCACCTGTAGCAGGAAGAAAATTGCAGCACACAGGACAAGGAGATGAACACTTCTAATAACAAGCACTATGCAGATACACCACAGAGAACAGGCATGAATACTGCATTTGTTAGGAAAGAAAAGCCTATATCCTACAGAAAGGCAGAACATTCAAATTCTCTCAATCACAACTAACTGCAAATAAATACGACTGCGTTCCTTCAGAAAAGTCTTCCTGCATTACGTGTAAATTTGTATTTTTCAGAAAATATTGAGAGCATTTTTACCTGCCTCAGTGAAATCAAAGAGCATATTTTGAAGCACCAGAAGGTATTTTTATTTTGTATTTGTGCTTTCTGATTGTCTGGCTGTTTTTTTCATTTGCACCCAACTGAGCACTGCTACATCACCAGCTCCTTTGTTCTGGCCTGTTCATCTGCTGCAATAACTTTTTTTGTTTTCCAGTTGGTAGTTCCACCTTCTAGCATATATCCTCCTGTTTGGCTGCTTTATTCAATTTTATGAAATTGCCACTGCAAATTATTTGTACAAATGGAGAGTTATTTCTTTTTCCATTAGCTCTCCCCCACTCCAGACTTGCTCCAGCAATGCATTTGGCCACGCTGGAGTAAATGGTGGAAAAGAATGGCACAACCACAAACCAGAACTGAACTCAAGTGTTCAAGGAGAAACACCCAGTGGTTAAAGTAATATTCTTTTTATAAGGCACAGGAAACCAAGACAGCTTGTATTAATTCTACTCATCTTAGAAAACTATTTATTATTAAATTATTTTATGATTGGTACATGCAGCATAAATCCCCCATTACCCACAGTTAATTTAAGGGAGAAGAAAGAATAGTGAAGCACTTCACATTGTTTCAAACAAGTGAAGAATTACACTGCAGCAGCAAATAACAACAGAGTCTGTTCTTAACATCACAAAGATGCACAATCCTAACAGGACCTGCAGAATGGGCTATATGGAATCTTGCTGCCTTCCATTTCTGCTCATCAAATGAAGCACTCCCATTAAATGGCCTTTATATGCTCCCTAATTCAAAAAATGCCAAAAAGTTAATTTAATCCTCAAAGCAGATATTATCAGATGTGTATCTGGTGCTGTAAACAGATACTAGAAAAAGCACCTTAAATTCACAAATTTCAGGTTTTTTTCATAACATTAACTTCCTACACTTGCCTACCTCTCTTTTGGCACATCTTACACCCTTTCCAAGCAGCACAAAAATTCACACTCTAACACAGCTGGAAGCCTGGCAGATAAAAAGTATCCCCAGCCAATGTTTTAACCTTAACTGCATATCGCTCTTGTCTGGAGGAGTTTAAAATATTTTACTTATTGAAATGCTTCTTTTTAACCTTAACTGCATATCGCCCTTGTCTGGAGGAGTTTAAAATACTTGACTTATTGAAATGCTTCTTCATTTGTATCAGAAGCCTGAATTGCTCCACATTGAAAAGTTTAGGAAAGCTAAACTCTCCCTCTGAGCACCACGATCTATATCTGTCCTTGTTTTTTCCTTACTGAAATAGGGAAATCATCTGTACTTTGAAAACATAAAGGTATTGTTGGTGAGTGTTTTAAAAGCAGAGAAATGGAATTGTATCCATCTCCAGAGCACCTGGGCTCAACCCACCTCCAGCCCATCAGGGTCAGCCTGATTTTTGTGTCACAAACTGATGATATCCCTGTACTCGCTCTGTGTCTTCGGACAAATGCAGCAATCTGTCTCATATATCAATATTTAGAAAGTTTATTCAACAAAAATCATTCATTTCTAAATCCTGATGGTGTTAATCCTATTCCTAGTGGTTTTCCATCTTTGTAAGGCTTCCCAGTGGAGGGATGGGAGAGTGGAAATTCCACAGCTGGCAGCACAGCAAGGGTCTCCAGCTCCTTTCTTCACCTTCTCTAAAAGTCCTTGAAGGCCCTGCAAGAGCCTAGGGACACCTGGATAAAAATCAGCCATGCAAGATTTTTTTTTTTTCCTAATTCACAGAAATGGTATGGAAGTGACAGCAACAATTACAAGATGAATGCACTCTTAAGTGGTCTACAGTGAGCAGGAGTGGAATCATGGAATAAATTAGAATGGTATTACAAGAAAGACTTTAAAAAACAGATTAAATTAGTTTGGCTTGAAAAATCTTTCATTTCGGTATTTGAAAGTTTTTAATGTGTGGAATAAGTCTTGCATGAATAATATTAAAATATATTTAATCATTTTTATGGTTACACATAATGAACAATATTTGATAATGCTTACATATTACAGACTTCAAATTACTGTTTCAAAATATATATAATAAATGGGGGTGCTGGTTCCCCCCACCCCCGAAAAAATTCATTATCCTTCGGCTACTGGGCATGCTTAAAATCAAAAACACTAAAATGAGGATGTTATACATCTTGAGGAATCACTTCTTGATTCTCAGTCATTCCAATTGCAAGACTCCACTGCCTCCTGCAGAGCAGAAATCACCTTATGACCAAATCCATAAATGCATACCACATGTGCAAATAATAATTTACAGCAACATTTGCTGAAATTTGTATCTTTAGGTGCACAATGAGATCCACCATAAAAAGCAGGTGAAGTTCAGGCAGGAGGTCATCTGCATGTTTTTAAAATGAGATTTTTTTGGCCAGATCTCTGGCCAGCCCTGCTCTTCAGATAAACATATAAATGAGTTATTTGTGGGTCCAGACCCCAGACACGATCCAGGCTGGAAGAAGGAGCAGACTCACATTTGGTGACCAGGAAGGTTTTATTTAGGTCATGGCCCCAGGTGTGAGTGCCCTGTTCTAGCTCTTACCTGCCCTTAAGTACAGGGGTGTTCCCTTTGGGAATGAAGGGGAGTGATTTGGGAACAGGGGGCATTGGCATGGCCATTTTTGGGGCAAAAGGGGAGTGGGGAACCTGGAACCTGGCTGAGTCACCAGCTCCTGCCAGAGCAATCCAGCACTGGGGTGTGTCAATGGGGCTTATCAAGAAGGATTACAATGGACTGGGAGAGGGCTGTTGTATGGGAAACAACAGGGATTTGGGAAAGGGGGTTGGTAGAGATGAACCATTTACAGAAACTTATAACAAAAACCATACAGAACTTTAGAAAACCCAAAATGCACATTGCAACAGCACACAACGTCTGAAAGCAACAGTCCAAGGGGCAGGTGCACTAAAAGCCTCTGGAGACATTCCCAGCTCTCAGATGTCCCCAGAAGGGACAGCAGCAGCCACCCCAGGACACCAAGTGCCACCCCAGGGTTGGAGTGTTATCAGTGCAGAGCTGCCATAAACACAGCTCCACTTCTTGCACTCTGGCACTCTTCAGCCCACCTCTTTTGCAACCAAAAATGCAACTTTTAGCCCTGATAACAGGCACCAGTTTGAGCAGATCTGGGGAAAGGGCACACGCTGTTGTTCTCAGCCCTTACAACATAAACCGCCTTGTTATAAATATGTATTATAAAGTTGGCTTTTCGCAAGATGTGTGCTATATGATGAATAATGTTGTGGTAAGGATATAGGATGTAAGTTTTTTATTTCTGCTTTTAGAAAATTAGGCACAGTGGTAGTAGTTGATGTAGTAGCTGCTTAAACTGTCTGTTTGGCTGGGATAACACCCAGTGAACATGGAAAGAAGCCCCTGCTATTGATACACCAACTATCAGCATCTCCCATCTGAAGAAAGTCTGGCCCAAGGCCCAGCTGGAGGTGATAATGGAGACACAGCCGAGAAACACAAATGCTCTAAAAAGGGGGACCCAAGGAGGGGCCAGGCAAAACAGTTCCTGGGATATGGAAACTGGTTTATGGAAAACTATGAATATTCAACAGACTGATGCAATAGAAAGGGTATTTAAAGAATGTCTCTGATATGGCAGGTGTGGACTTGGCTGAGTGCAGAGTCACCCGGCTGGGCTTTGCTTTTTTATCTCCTAATTATCTTAATTTTTTAATTAAACATATTTCTTAAAATTTACCAAAAAGTGAATTTCATTTTTCACACACTTGGCAGAATTTTTGTTTTTAATTACACTTAGGTGGAGGGTGTGAATCTGTGGCTGTTGTAGGCAGCTGGTCAGAGGAGTTGGCTGGTGAGACACTGATGATCTTCCAGACTTCACAATAGCAACCCTGAACTCAGTAATATCTATATATGCCAAAATAAGCTACATTAAATTTTCCACTGTGTCAATATGGCAGCTGTCACTGATCACTTGGAAAAATCTAATAGAGACAATAATAATATAAAAACAATGATAATAATACTTCACCCCTCTAAACACCTGACATCTTCATTTCACTAGCTAGAAATTACAACAATAAATATCAAGTTTCATATTTTTAAGGCCAGTAAATTTCATTACAGCCATTAAGTCTGAGGTTCTGTACCATATTGCTATGAAATTTTATCAAATGACCCTCACATCAAGTCTAGAGCTTCTTCAATTCACCACATGCTCAGCTTCAGTGATCCAATATTTTATCACCAGAATTGTTTCAGAATGTGTGGCTTGTTCCAGCCTCAGTCTTTCCTATCTTCATTTTCTCCGTTTTGTAAAGATTTTTTTCCTCCATGAGCACGCAGCAACTTACTACCAAGAAATATTGTCTCAAAGTCATTACAGAAGGATTGTCAACCTTTCTTTTTCTGAACTAGGCAAAGCTTTTTTAAGTTCTTAGAGCAGAAGACACAGATGTCAGATCAGCCTTGCAGTGACTTTCTCATATCCTCCACAAAGCCCACACAACTGAGAAAAGCTGTTTTTTTAAGGCTGCTTACTGTAAGAGTGGTACTACTGTTATTAATCAATATTCTGCACTCGTATCTGCCACAAAACCCCTTAAAAGCTTGTGCTTGGAAGTCATAGAAAAGAATGACTCATATTGTTTACTAAGTCAAAATACACACCTCTGTGTTCTTTAAGTAGGATACACACCCTGCATTCTTAGAAACATGGGTTCACAGCACTTAATATGACCACAAGACAGAAATGCTCTTTGCAACGACAGTAAATAATTAAATATCAGCCCAAATTACAAATCTTTAGCAGCCCAAATTACAAATCTTTAGTTAACCTAGTTGTAGACATTTCCCATGTAATTCACCCAAAAATTCACTTGGTTACTCTCCTTAATGACTCCTCCTCCTCTTTAGTGAGATATTAAGAATTATTCATGTCCAAAGGAACTACAGTTAGTTGATACCACCAGATTGACAAGAAGCCTAAGCAGGGTGTTAGGTTCAGGTAGGAATCTGAATTATTGAAAACATAAGTGACCTTTTTCCCTGCATTTATGCACATCCAGCCTTCCAATAGTGACTCCCTCCATCCATCAGTGAGAGGGAAACTGTGAGAGAGAGAGAAATGCCAAGCTCAGTTTGCCCACAGTGCAGAGGGGACATGAATAGATTCTCATCCATGGGATGATCAAAGACCTCCAAACCCTCAGAGGGTAAGGTTACATGTTCTCAAATCACTGCTCAGCAGGTCTGCCTGCACTAATTAGGATACAACACCAGGAAAGGTCAACTTCATAAAATACCCAGAGAATTAATACACAGTGACCTTGCCATTTCCTTTGATGTGCTTACATGCACACTGCCAGGGAAAGGCTTCATGGCTTGCATTTTATTCATACCCACTTTTTTCAAACAGCTCCTGTGAAAAAAGAGCTGCAGTTATTGATTATTAACTTGAGCTATTGATAATGGGGTTTTACGTTTTGTTTTATTGACCATTTTCTTGTTTCTGATTTTTTTTTTCCACTTACGTGCTTCATAGCAACAAACTGGTTAAGGGGATTTAAAAAATAAGTTTTACGAGAAATATTTTAGTCTTTGAGGTCACACTTTCATGGATAGCATTGCTTTCTTCCAAACAGAGATCTGCTAGGTGATAAATCCTCCAAGAACTCTTGAGTAGAACTACACCTCCCTTAAGCAGTGTACTTTAGTGATGCTGGGTGTGGTTTTTTGTGGGACTTGATTGCCTTTTTACCTACCAAAGAGAAGCCCCAAAGAAAACCCCTCCCAACCTTCAATTAATCTGCATTAACTAAAAAAGGAAAAATCTGTTTCCTGAGGTTCACTGTTTTCTGAATTTTGTTATACATTATTCTTCCCTTCAGCCAAGATTATGTTTTTCAACATTCATCTTCCTACTTTTCATCCTCATTTCTAATAACTCTCAATAGTCTTTTGCATTATCTATTTTCCTCTGTATTGGAGATATTCATGGTTCAGTACCTCCACAGGATTTAGTTTATATACTTCATTTTCTGTGCGCTAACAAAGATATTAAACATTAGAACACATATAGCATGATTCCCCAGGCTTTTTCAGAGGCTCCAGCTTCATCCAGTTAAGATTATTCTTTGTTTACACTTGCCCTGCCAACTCTTAGCTCATATGGCAGTATCTCCATCACAGGAAATTTGAATCAATATTTTCAAGTAAGATTTCATGAAGCAGATTATCACGAAGTATGATTAATGCTTTACCTAAGTCCAAATCCATTACGTTTCTTGAATCCCCTTCATTCACCAGATTTGTAACTCTATCAGAAAGGTAATCAAGTTTGCTATGCCTTTCACACCATACTTTTAACTCTCCCATTTTTCTGACCAAGACACAGACATGACACTGTACTTGCAAAATACAGAATCACCAGAGATGCAAAGCTGAAAAGAAATAGTTTTCTGGGTTCAGAGGGAGAGCAAACTTCACTGAGTGAGCAGAGGCTGGATTTGTCTAAATCTCATCTCCCATGTAAGAAAACTGACCTCTCATTATGATTTAGCACAAATACAAATCTAGGGCAATTAAGTTGCCTTTGCTACAATTTGTGCAATTGTATATAACTCCAAAATCCAAATCAGAGTTGTATGCAATCAGCATCAATAAATACCCACTTGGCTCTGCATCCTGCTAATTCCAGACAACAAATGTGTCCTTAAATCAATAAACACACACAATGTGGGGGGTTTTCTTTCCAAAGCCAGGCATGATGGCAGCTTCTGAGGTCAGGCTGTGGAAACTGTGCAAGACAAATTATGGATGGCTGTTCTCATCTGCTGCCTTCCCTCATTCTTGGCTCTGAAATGCATGTTATAATGGCTGGGGAATCACCCTCACTCAGCTTGCACCTGGAGGCTCCTGCATCCTTTCAAACATAGAAATATATACAATTACTTTCCAGCATGTATTTTGTACTGGAAAAGCAACAGGCTACAGCAACTGGACAGAGGCACGGGCTGGATGCTGCTCTGCAGGACTTGCACCAATATGAAACTTCCCTTCTCCATCACACTAGCAGGGACTGCCTTATTTTAAAAAGTTAAAGAGTAGCTGCATAAAGAAAGGGGCCAAAGATAATTGTTTCCTGAAAGCAACCAGCTTTTCCATATGAGCAAACCAAACTGGGCCTCCAAGTACCACTAAGTGAAGTGCATCACAAGGTACACATTACTGCCTCTTTGGGCCAATAAAAACCCCAAAATTTTCTATGAGAACACAGCTCTTTATCCAGAGCATCTGGGTTCTCTGTCCCATTCTGCCCTAGCTGATTTCTTTTTGATCTTTATATTCTTATGCCCTTAGCAAGAGAATCATCTCAGATCCACCAGTGGGACATCACTCCCTTGTGAGAGGTTCATGCTCACAGAAATGCAAAGCACATTGTTATGTGTCAGCTCCTCCCTGCAGCACAGTCAGATCTGCACAAAAATACAAACAACATTCTCACTGGCCTTTAAAACAGATTCCTCCTAGACCAGACAACAAGCCTTGCCCAACCACAACACAACCAGACCAAGGTAACGACCTGCTACAGGATTTTCTTTTGCCTTTTCTGCTGTGAATCCTTTAAAAATTTCTCCTGCCACGCTGCCTGGTGGGAATCACCACTGATGAAGCCACTACTACACTGATGTAGCCCTGCTTCATGCCTGAGATGGTTTAGTTTTCTGAAATTCCCTTACCAGCTTTACATCACCACCAGCCTTTTCCTCTGACAGCTCCAGCACAGCACCTGAACTCTGCAATGCTCACCAGGCTGCAGCACAAGGCTCCTGCCATTCACAAGGGCCTTTCACTGGCTACTTCAAATCCAATATCCAAAGCTCTTTCCAAACTAGAAGCACTCAGATCTGTCTCAAGGATACAATTCCATTTCTCTGCTTTTAAAACACTCACCAACAATACCTTTATGTTTTCAAAGCACAGATGATTAAGGAAGAAAACAACAAAATCTGTTTCATATACTTGACATTAGCATGCAGATTGACTAGAGAGGTAGATCTAGCAGCAAAAAAAATAAAAATCTTTGTAAACACACTGCCAGTCACAAAAACAAAAACATTTTAAGATGATGCACTAGCTGCATTCAGCCAGATTAGTAATATTACAATTAAAGGACTTACTACTAATACAGTTTAAATAACAGTGAGAACGCCTATTAAATGTATACTCAAAACAATTATTTTCAAAAGCTTCAGCATCAGCAGCTGCACAGGGCCATCCACATCAGCTGGCTACTGCCAAGCCCTTTTGAAAGGCTCAGTACTCAACCAAGGACAAGCTCAATGTAGCTGAAGTCAGAACCATCAGTGGCTACAGGGAGAAAGAGGCTATACCCAAAATGAACTGCTGTCTAGCTAACTTACATACAAAAGCTGTATTTAAAAAAAAAAAAAAAAAAAAAAAAAAAAAGAAAAAAAAAAANAAAAAAAAAAAAAAAACAAGGAAAAACAAGGTTTATCCATTGACAAGCCCTCATTTCCTGCAGAGCTACAGCACAGATAGCTAAAAAGACAAAACCAAGGGGATGCTGCTCAGTGCTGTGGTGCCCAGCAGGGCAGAGGCAAAGGACAAACCCCCATCAGTTCAGCCTTAATCACAGTTTGGTACAAGTGGGACTGAGCCAGCCTTACACCTCCTCACTGGCACACGGCCACCTCTGTGAATGGAGCTGTTGATCTCATTACAGCTCCTAGTAAATTATAGTAGACACATCAATAGCTATCAGCACTGCTGTGACATTCTGAAAGGAAGTTAAGGGTTGGAAAGCTCTGGCCCCCAAGCAGCCCTCTTTTCCCCCACAAGAGTTGCCATCACATCAAAGTTGGTAAATACTGCTGGATGGGGTAATAGCAATAGACACTGACAGATTCAATTCTGGTTTGATGGCAATCCAAAATCACTATCAGGAAATTAATTCATGCTAAAGAAATAAATCTCCTCTCTTTAAGAGGTCACTTTATAATTAATTATACTCCAGCTTTTAAAGCATTTTGCAGACTGCAGTTCTCTCTAACGTAATTATCTCACAGGCTGCATTTTATAGCAAATCTGAACTGAGAACTCTAGTCTGGAATGCCAGGAGTGAGATTACTTTAATATGAAGCTTCAGTAGGTGTTTATAACAAGTATTGGAAAAGCAGGTAATAAAATATTACACAGCCTTGAGACAAAAGTTAATGAGACAGTAAACAGCAAGAAATTAAGAAGCTGGCACGTATTCTGTTCCAGAAGCAGAAATGACACCATCAGTTGTCTCTGAACACTGACTGTAATGTTCCAGTCCTTGTTCAGACATCTGAATTATCACAGCTGGCTTCCCCCAGCAGAGCTGCTCAGTGCCCATCCCACGGCCAGCCCAGGCACAGCCCAGCACTGTGTGTTCTTCCCGAGGGAAATCAAACTCTCCGCATCCAACACAGCCCCTCCTGCCGGTAGGATCATCCCAAAAACCTCAGTGACACACCCACCACTGTCACTGCCCAGTGACACACCCACCACTATCACAGTGACACACCCACCACTATCACAGTGACACACCCACCACTATCACTGCCCCACAGCACAGTGACAGTGACACACCCACCACTGTCACTGCATCACAGTGACACACCCACTACTGTCACTGCCCAGTGACACACCCACTACTGTCACTGCCCCACAGTGTGTGACACACCCAGCACTGTCACTGCCACAGTGACACACCCACCACTGTCACTGCCCCACAGCACAGTGACAGTGACACACCCACCACTGTCACAGTGACACACCCACCACTGTCACTGCCAGTGACACACCCACCACTGTCACTGCCCAGTGACACGCCCACCACTGTCACTGCATCACAGTGACACGCCCACCACTGTCACTGCCCCACAGTGACACACCCACCACTGAATAATCTGAAATATTTCTCTTTTTTACAGAGATGTACAGCTCAAAGCAATTAGCAATCAATTGAGACTCAAATAAGAGTTCAACTCAAATTTTTGAGAAATTCAAGACAGATTGTCTTGCACTGGAATTCCATCTCTCCTTCACGTTATGTTAAAAGGTCCTCCTCTGTTTTGCAGGTACAAGTAAATTGGAAATAACAAGACCGAAAATATATTTTTCATTCTATATGAAATCCTGACATTTCAGGTCATCTTTTCTTAATCAGTACGAAAGACTAAAGGTCTAAGGCTGCTAAATCACATTCATTTCACAGTATTACACAATGGTAGAGTCAAATAGTAAATCAAAATCTCAAACATGAAATATTAGCTCCATTATTTTCAAAAACTCACATCATAATAAAAATAAGCAAAACAGTGTAACATAAATCATAACAATGTTATAATCAGAACCAAAACGTAAAGATTTTTTTATCACAATACAAATATTCCCACCATGGATTTTGAGTGCAATTATCTTCCAGCCCAGTTTTGCAGGACAAAAGGCAGTGCACAATTCTGAAAAACTTTGTGGGTCTTCCCCAGATTTCAGGGTACCCTGATGCACCCACAGTGTTATAGTCACTACACAGAGAAGATGAGTGTCCTTCACCCCATCCAAACTAGACCTTCCCACCACACACCTCACCCTGTAGGGCTCTGCATGTCCCAGCACTGATTTTCTGAATTTGAACTCAACATCTATTGCAAATGTGAATGGGTTGCTCCTCAGATTACAGATTTCATAGAAGATTAAAATAAATTTTTTTAAGTTATCTGTATCAATAATAGAAAATTTTTCAGTGATGGCAGCAGCCCATCTTGGCAGTGCCCAGCCCACACTCAAACATCATTTTTTAATACAGCAATTAATACTAATTGCCATTTGTTTAGTATTAATTGACACTGAACTACTGTCACCTGTATGGCACAATAAATGAAGCATCCAGCACAAATCCCATGAGCACACAGACCAATCTCTGTCCTTGGGCAGCTCAGAGCTCTGATTCCAGCAATTTCCCTCGTTAAATCAGTGATGCTTCTCCCCTGGAGATACACAGGACATGTCCTGGCATTCTACAGGACCAGAGCACCCAGGATTTATTGCTGTGAGCAGTATTTAACCTGCCCTTACCTAACCATTCAAATAAATACACCAGCCAGGTTTTAAATGCTGAACCACAAGTACCAGACTGCCTTATTTTAAAAAGGCAATTTAGAACAACTTGTATTATTATTAGAAATTCCTTTGATTCTGGAGGAAAAAAAAAAAACAAAACAGATGCAGTACAGAATCCATGGCTTCAAAATGTAATTTCAGAAAAATACTAACTACAATCTGAATCTAATTTTATTTTCTATATTCAAATTGGGATGAATAGATGCTATGAGTATTGTCTATTAAAAAGCCCATAGCACAGTTCTCTATATATCTCATTTGCAATTCTTCTCTCTCATTGAAAATTTCTAGTACTGCAGCTGCAAAGGCTGCTATATCTGCCTGGCTTTCTGACCATTTCCAGTGACACACACACACAAAAAAATAATAAATGTGTGCTGCTCAATTCTTTCAGTTATATTTCAGTTATTTGTGCTCAGTCCCCCACTCCCTTTCTCACTGTTGGGGCATTAGGTTATGTAATAGGCTGTGATATAACACAGTAACATGAAATACAACCAGATACAAAGGGAAAAAAGAGATTTTATCAGTTTCCAGTGGTGCAAAGGATGATGTTTGTTCTGTCATTGTGTCCATAAGTTACAGTAGGTTTGATAAAAATGTCTTAAAAGATATCTCACTAACACAACTATAATCTCTTCTGCTCTGCTTCTTTAATCCCTGAAGATCTATTTTAATAAGCCTCTCCCACAGAACCTGATTAAAATCCACATCTTTCATATCTTCTGAATACAAAAAAATAGCACGAGGAGTAGTTCATATATCCAGTGTTAGTAATTATGCTGAAAGTGCACTTTAAAAGACTGTTTCCTTTGATTTATTTATTTCTGGCTATCCATGAATGAGCAGAGTAGGCCATTAAATGACAATATTTCAGCATCAACAGGAAATCACAGGTATATAATTTACTATATGACAATTCTAGCATGGGAAACAAATAAGAAATCAACTATATTGGTGTTATTAATTACAAAGGAAATTACTTCAGTACAATCTGAAACTCACTTCAAAGCATGGATATTGGCTGCTTATGGCAGGTAAAGCCATAACTCCCCCCCATTTCAGGCCTCAGGTCAAAAAATTAACAATTCCATATTAAATTTTACATGAATCATCTGCATTTAAGTGTGAAATAAATTTCTCCACGATGGACCATCTTCACTTTCTGTTAAAGCATCTACAAAATCTATTTTGGCCCTTTTGCATTAAATCAGTCATTAAAAAGTAGGTTTTAACTAGTTTGCAGTCCTTGCTTCAGTTCAGCAAACTGCAGAATGGGAACAGCACAGGCAGGAATGGAAAGGAGCTTCTCCTGTGCTCTGCTGAGACCATTGTCCTGGGTTGCAGTGTAGGATGTACACAAAGTATTTATTCTATCACCATCTTCATGAACTGTTGAAACCAGGTGGGCTAGTGTTTTCCCAAGCCCCCTGCCTCTTCTGCTAATGGCCCATCAATGCCTTGCCCAGGACTCACAGGGAACTCCCTCCAGGAGCTCTCTCTGTTTAATGGGCCATCAAGGACCCACTGCACGACTCCTTATCCCATTGGGAGATGCTCCGCCCAGGGGGAGGAGCCAAGCATTCCCACCTGCAGAGAATCTGGGATTTGGGACAGGACAAGCAGCCCTGAGCCACTGGATTCCCAGAGGAGCAGAGCTCCCAGACCTTTCTGTGGGATCACTGCTTCAGGAAGAGCCCCTCACCTGGACTGCTCCCACCACCCTGCTCAGGTTGTGTTCTGACTCTGTCAGTGCTCCTTTGTGTTATTGCATTCATTTTATTTTATTTTTACCTTTTTACCTTTCTTCTTATTAAATTATATCTCTGACTTGGAGCCTCTCACTCGTTTTCTTTTCAAACCACAACAGACCATCTATGAATTAAAATGACAAGGAATGAGCCCTTGCAACACGGAGTGATGACAAAGAAAAGCCCTGCCCTTTGCTGTATCTATTATTTCCCAAGGCTGCCTGAAATCAGCCCCTCCAAACAGAGGCTGCACACACACATGAGAAGGTTACCAAAGCCCTGAGTTACAAATCCTCCTGAAGTGCAGAGGAGGATGAAAACCCCCAGCCAACACTCTACGTGCTGCCCAAGCACCAGGGAGATGTGGCAGACAGCACTGAAAACACTCACTCCAAATGCAGCATTTACTGCACAATTCCTCTGTATTTATAGATGTGGAAAAGCTGCAAGGGGACGAGTTACCATCAGCAGCAGCCTTGCCCTCTGCTCTGTGAGCAGGGCCAACCCAGCTCCTCCCAGAGAAATGTCACCTTGAGGAGCATCTTTGGAAGGCTTTATTTTCTTGTGCAGCAAAACAAACCTCATCATTCAGCACCTCAATTCAGTTTAATTCAACACAAAGCTGAAAAAGACTTGAAAACTAAATTCTAAGCGCATACAGAGTGAAACAAGATCATAATGCACACTAGGGATTGTTCACTCACACTTCCCTTGGTTCAGCTGCTCAAAAGGGTGAATCTCACAATGAATCCACTGCTAATTACCTGAAACCAGACAGGAGTTTAATATGATCCAGGCAGCTCTAACCTCCAGCATTCTATGTCTTAGGATTGCATGGACTCCAGTATAAACTGCCCTATACTTCTAGTATAAATTGCTCTAATCCAAACACTCTGCAGAACAGGGATTTCTTTCCCCTCTCTGGACACAAGGTAAGCCCTTCACCATCACTGGGCAGGCAGAAAAGAGCAGTGTTAACACAATCACACACATTATCTTAAAATACCTGCCAAAAAAAACCCCAAACCTTTGCAAATCAGTTAAAGCTTTAGATACATGTGGGGTAATCTTGAGAGAAGCCCATCACACAAACATTTCACTCATAGTTACTTCCCCAATCTCTGACCTTCATCACCAGCTCCGTGACCCCCAGGAGTGAATTCTGTTGCTTTCTGTGGCTTTGTGCAGGTTAAAAGATATTGAATTCATGCACATAAAAATGTCTCTTCTTTCCATGGTTTACAGCTCAATTTTTGAGGAAAGAATAGGATTTTGAATAATTCTAACGACCCTAAATGTGCACAAAAACACACTAAGATTAAATTTCAGGTGGCCTAAAATTCTGTGCATTTGTGAATATAATATTCTTTTCATGCTTAATCAAACGTAAGAAATTTGGGGTGAATGCATTTGCAAACAGCTGAATGCAAAACTCTTAAGTTTGTGACCTCATTCACAAGGTGAGGTGATAAATATTTGTGCCTTGCTATGAATTGCTGACACAGTGCTGTGCAGTGAGGAATACACAGTATTTCCTCACAGGTATCCTCATGATTCTCTTCCTATTATTTAATACTTGACTTCTCTTCTGAGACTCCCACTGATGCTGTGAGGGTCACAAGGCTTTTAAAGGTGTCCTGTAAAAACTAACAAGCAGAATGAAATACCTACCACCTTTCTTACAAGGCACCTAACACAGCTTTATAGGGTGGTTAAAATTTGCCTGATGTGATCAAATTGAAACCTCTGACCCACTGCAGGGGAGGTTCTCACTCTCATTAACAGTCCCCAGACACAGCTCCTTACTAGAAAAACAATTTGGTCAGTGCTCTGTTTCTCAAATACTTTTGTCACTGAGTAGGGTATTTGCACCAATATGATGCTGAAATAACTCGGTGAGGGAGAAACCCAAAAGGAAACAAAGCCAGACTCACAGGCTGCAACTTATAAAGTTCTCCACTAACAAGTTTCCAAGTCTCTATGAAATCCCAATATTTGGCAAAAAGGCATTCCATTTCCCATTGTAAAATCCTCTGGCATAAACTGTCATGCTTTAATTAAACCCAGAATGCAAATCACATCCCCAGGAGATAATGCCTCTAGCTGCTTTCTCTTTAAACAAGTGTGGAAATCCACTACAGCAGTAAAGAGCACAGAGAGAGCAGGGGCAACTGTGCAGCCCCCGGGGCTGAGCTGCCCAAATGCCACTCCAAGGGGTGACTTCTGAAGAGTTCCTGGCAACAACTGCTCCCAGGCAGGCTCCCTGTTGGCAAAGCAGCAAGCTGTCCATCTCTGCTGCTGCCCTCCTGAGTGCCAGGCTGCACTGCTGGAAACACAGGCTGAGCTGAGCTGATCCCACACAATTTGTTTCTCTGCCTTTTGCTGCAAGGAGAGAAGTCTCTGCTCCAAGGGCTGCAGATTCCCAATGAGGAATGTCCTGGGGTGACTGTGATGCCTGTATCCCCAATGGTCTGTGCTGTGTGTTCTGGACCTTTCAGACTGGTTCTGAGAGTCAGCAGGGAAAGAAGAAGTGCGCAGTTTGTTTTGAAAAACTTTTCACTCCTCTGCATCTCTTCTTCGTCCCTCCATCTCATCAGATGCACAGACAGCGGTCAGAGATTTTTTCCCTTTTAGTCAGTCTGGCTAGCTGGGCCAAAAAAGCTTCCTGGACTATTGTTTTCCTTTTTCTTGGGACTGTTTAAATCTGCTCTGGACTGAAAAACCCAGAGGAGCCCCAGGAGCTGCCCCTGTGGCCCACCAGGGCTGGACCAGCATTTTCCAGCCCCAAAGGGACTGAGACTGACAGAGCTGAGAGAGCTGAGCTGACTCAGGCAAGGACTTCTCTCAGTTTTGCCATCTCTCTTTGGATCTGGGAGAGGTTTTATTGTTTCATATTATTAATTCTTTATGCTTGTGGGCAGTTTGTTTGTTAAATAAATAGTTTTTTCCACTTTTCTCCGAGGAAGTTCTTTTCCCAGACCGGCTGGGAGGGGCGGAGGGTCCATTTGGGTTTGCCCTCCTGAGGAACCCCATTGGCAGGTTTTCTCCCAAATCTGCCCTAAACCAGGACAGAAGCCCCCACCAGTGCTGGGGAATTAGGAGAGCTACCTTACACAGGGCAAAGAGCAAACACTTGGTGCATCTGCCATTTAAAACCACCCTTTGGAGACAGCCCCGTGCCACAATGGCACTCCCATCACAAACCCTTCTGTCCAGGCACTGACTGCATCTCTGTTGGGTAATTGAGAAAAATACAGACACAACACAGAAACTGGAATTGTACTGGCAGAGAAATACTTTGCACTTCCAAGTACCATACCAAGACATTCCATAGATGTTCATTTTCTCACCAGCTCAGGAAAGTCAGATACGTTTTTATAATAAATGAAACCTGGGGATGGGAACAGAACCAAATTGCGTTTAGCTTCTCACACATGGAACAAACCACAGCTCTTCCAAGGCAGTTTTAAAAAAGAAATGATAAATAAATACAGCTTCCACAGGTACAAGATTTGTTATGTACATCTTAGGGAAGCATCTAACAGCAGCTAATTCAAATATCAGGCTGTAATTATATAACATTATTCCCAATACTGGGAACCCACTGCTAAGGACTCCTGTTTGACTTCAGACATGACATAAAAGACTCAGGAACTCTGTACTATGGCAGGAAAAATGCTCAAGAGTCTTCCTTATGAAAAGAGTTTGTCCAAGCTGAGTGACCGAAGTGGGAGAAGTACAGCTCATCCTACAGCCCACACACCATGGGAAAGAGCCAGACACAGGGTATGCACATATTTTAAAATGCACAAAGCCCTGTCTTCTAGAATGCATTTACTATTTGAATTTTAAAAATGAAGCAAGGGAAATCTACTCCACGCCCACGTCTTTCTAGGCTGATTGATACTCAGAGTCAGTATCCTCTGCTGCAGAGCTACATCGTGCCTGACTCCCCCATCATCCTCAGGAATTATTTTTACACCAATATTCTGTAATTAGGGTCCTGAACTCCTAAACCCTCAGCTTTTTGCAATGTGCCTTTAGATCTCTCAAGGCGGCCAGAGCCACAAGGTAATTCAGTATCTGACTTCCTGCAGTCAAAGCTGTTTGTTAACTTGGTTTTTGCACTGAAGTGTTTCACTGATGCTCTCAACACCACCTTGCCTGAGACAGACCTGCAGTACCACAGCCAGGAAATGGAGAGTGAGGGAAAGACAAGCTCTGGAGGAAGCATCAACTTCACAGGAAATATAAACTGATTTCCTCTAACGGAGATAAAAAGATGTGAAATGTTAGATGCCTTTCATCCTGAGTGGGAGAAATAAAAACATTTTCAATTCGGTACTGCAGAAGGTTCAAAAGTTGAGGAAGTGCCACGAATTCAATCTTTAATAAAAAAATCATGACCATTTATTATTGATGATCCTTAGTGGTAAATATCCTCATCTAAAATTCTTAACTGATAGGGACTTTTCAGAATTTTTTCACTGGGCAGCAGGAGGAGTTTCACTCGGGCACCTGTGGCTGTGTTCACCTTCCTCCTCACTGGGGAAAAGATTATAGAGCTAAAGTAAAATACAAAAGAAAGACTCTATGTTTAGACAGGCATGTCTGTGAATGCTAAATAGGGGGATGCTCTGAAGCTGGTGAAATCCTTGGAATTTCCTCACTGGCCATGCAGCAGAACATCAGCCCAGTATCAATGAGCCAGAAAGAGAAGACTGGAGTGCCCATGTGTTAGAGCTGTCCTTAATGACTCAGCAATAGACTGTTCCTCAGGCCGAGATTCTTCTTCAGCAAAACTTGAATTTATAAAGATATTGAATTCTTTGTTGCATCTGTGGGGTTGGTTTTTTTTTGGTAACCCAAATGATTGGTACATCCAGGATGTGAACTGCTGTGATTCTAAGCAAAATGTTACAGCTTAAATCATAATGCAGTTAGCAATGCTGGAAAATACATAAATTCACCTTTCTGCAAGTGATTTTTGGGAGACACTGCGCCTAAATGCTGCTGAGGATTTCAGTAAAGTTCCAGGTATTTTGCTCCTCAGGGCAGAGGGATGAAAGGACAGGACACACAACTACCACCTCATCTAGAGACGAATTTCAGTCCCCTCCATGAATCTTTGGCCTTGTACACGAAAAAATGAAAATCACTGTATGTATTTCTTAAGTTACTTTTTCCTTTCACCTTCATAAAGATCTCATTTCCCTGGAAAGCAAAAGAACCAGCAATTACTGCAAACCAAAATATTTGCAAATGCTAACAGCATCCAGGCACTCCACTAGAACAAACAAGGGTGTATCTCCTCCAAGCACATCCAAAATCCCTTCTGGGTGATGAGCAACACAACTTTGCTGGAGTTACTCATCAAAAGAGGATCAGCTTCTTCTGCAAAACACAAATGCTGATTCCAAACTGCCACTGCTACACACATAGCCTGCTCTGGGTAAATAAATGCCATTTCAATATTTAACTGGGAAAATTGTGCACTTGTTCTTACAGGTTTTGATCTACTTTAGAATTTTTCTAGCTGAAAGAAAAGCTTGTCTGAACATATGCAAGCACTTTTTGCATAAATTTAATTTTTTTTAAATTTATAATTACTATACTATAATACAGTATAATATTATACTATAATAATAAAATTATATTGCATAATAATTATACTATAATTATATAGTATAATTATTATACTAGAATAAAAATTATAATTATTATACTATAAAATATAC
>VWZU01003593.1:70424-89745 GCA_013397095.1 Sterrhoptilus dennistouni | reverse complement strand
ATAATATTACACTATAATAAAATAATTATAATTACTAAACTATCATATATAATAAATTATTATACTACAATAAAATATAACCGAGAACTTATTCCCTTCAAGTACTAGACACAACTTTCAAAGAAAAGTAGAAAATTAATTACTGTGAAGTCAGATCCTGGGGCTCTGTTTCATGCACTCCCCAGCTAAAATCCAAAAGGAAAACATCCATGCTGTTTATTAAAGCCATTTACTGTTCCATTCATTTTCTCTTTATTTGTTCACCTTGCGCTGTCACATTATGGAAACCTTGCCAGATAATCACTTAAATTTATCTCAAAACAAAATAAAAATAAAAATCCATAGTTTACTTTGGTTTTATGAACAGACACGTCTCAAAGAACAAAAAAAATTAAAATCGAAAGAATAAAAATATTTTCTTCTCTCAAATTTGGCTTTTTTGGCTACTTTCTTGCTATTGCAAAATACTTAGCTTCTAATGAAAATAATGAAAGCAGGGCTTCTGTGCTCAGAGGTTTTAATTTGAATAAGCAAAGCAACTTCCATTTCAAATATATGTTCTGCCATGACACAATATGTAGCGTCATTTCTCATTTTAAGGTTATTGAAGTTCTTACAGCCCTCCAGAAAAAAACAGAAATCCACCTCAGCTTTCCCACTGCTCAGCACAGCAGATTCCCCATCCAGCCTGAGGTTTGGCTGCAAAGTTTCAATGTAAAACCTACCCCAAATCCTGCTTTCTGTTCTTAAACCTGACTTGGCACAGGAATTTTCTCAAGTTGCTGCATCTTACTTGCTCCTGTCATTTATTTCCTCACTCACTCAGGGGTATTTATGACCTGAAGTTGGACAGAGACTTTGATAAACCCAGATAAAAGATGTTGAGGGCTGTTCTTAGGGAATGCTCGCAGTTGTGCAAGGTCTTCTTCACCAGCTCATCTCGTTGGGAGAAATAATGCAGACATTAAAGTGAAACTACAGATGAAAATTTCATGCTGAAGCTCATCTTTAGGAAAAAAATCCTCATAAGAAAATAACTTCTTTAAACAGCAGAAGCAACTTGGCCAAGAGTGATTGATAAGTCGCTTTGTTTCATGGCGTAAATCTTTAATTTCATTTGCTGCCCTTGTTACTCTGACCCCAGCAATGGTCCATAAATATTTAGGTAGCTCTCGACCAACATGCTTTCAGCTTTGGAATACTAATGCTGGCTGCAGTGAAGAAGAAAAGGAATTGCTGTAATGGACCACAGAACTAGCTGTGAATATGTAACCTGTTTTTAAGGCATTCTGTTTGCTGAAATTAAAGCAGTCATTACAGCACACAGGAGCCCGTCACATTCTTAATGAATGGTGAGGCTGTCTTGGGAAAATAACAAATATCTTTACCTGAATAAGCATTAATGTTGTAACAACCAGAAAAAAAAAAATCAATAGCTGTATAAAGCCCAAGGCTAAGAACAGAAAAACAAGACAGACATGCATACAGATAACCTTACCAGGGAAGAAATCAAAGAGATTCTGGTTTACTCTGCATCTCATCAAGCTGCCTGACAGATTATCAACAACTTTAAAAGTACCATTTGATATAAGTACAGTCAAGGCCCAGGGACATGACCTTCCACCAGCCATATTCCCCCACTGCACAACACCCCAAAGCTTCTTGGGCTTCAAACAAAGGGTTTGACAACACCACTGCTGGCAAGGATTGGTGTGCAACAATGAGGTGAGCCTTCTCCCTGCTCCAGCCAGGAGAAATGCAAGATAGAATCACAGAAATCCCACCATCAGTGGATGCAGCACCCAAGTTCAGCCCCTCTGAGAGGACAGAGTGATTCAGTCCATCAGCAGGGACTGACCTCCCAGCTGGCCAAACCTCTCAGAGACACCAGAAATAGAAGCAATCATCTGCCATTCCCAGCAAAAAAGGGGTGCTGAGCACAAGTAACCATTACTGCTGAAAGAGCAGCCGTGGGAAAGGTGCCAAAATTGATCTCTACCTTCTCCCAGCTTCTGCCAGAAGCCTCTTCTAGGCTTTAATTCCTTCTTGTCTCCACTACTGAAATTATATTAAAAAAAAATATCTTGTTACATTGCTATGCTTTCAGAGCTGCAGAAGGGGATTGAGAACACTGCAGCACAGCTCTGTTTGCTCTGGAAAGCTCTTATCACTTCTTGATAGTAAAAACTAGTCTCCTAAGTTTGAGATGCTGTCCTGATATTTTTCTGTGCATGCAGAGCTTCCTCCTTAAATTCTCTTTTCTTATGCTCTGCCTCTTTCCATTAGGACTATCCAGAGTGAAGCATCAAGTACCAAGGACTTGCCTGTCTCTGACAGCCACCAGAATTCAGTGATAGTGAAACCTCACCTTCTCCTTTTTGATAATCCTGAGGCTAAATGGAGCCAGGAATTGGGCTTTGCCTCACACAATGGCTGAAGGGGAGCAGAGTCCAATGGTTGCCTTTAAAAGTCACTGGAGAAAACTATGTCAGTGCAGGCCTTCCCAAATCCTACATTTGCTTTTTCCCTAGGCTGAAAACTGCCTGCTAAAAACGTATGAGCAATGGCAAAGCAACAGGTCTAACACTAAATCAGCAAGCCAAACGAAACTATTTTCTTCACGTCACATTAAGAAGCATTTACGTGTGTGGAAATTCTGCAAACAACATTTTGTCATGTCCAGCCTGTGCTAAAAGGCTCCAAAGTGACTTGGCCTGTCTCAAAACCAGCCTGTGTCTGTTTGCAGCTTAAGAAAAGGCATAAAAAATATCTTCAAATCCACTTTCCAACTCCTCCTCCAAACTGAGCAGGTTTCTGTAATACAGGAGGACAGGACTGTAGTTACTAGCAAGTTGATGATTCCCTCAACTCTTAAGAACTACAGCTTTTTTCTCACTTTCCCCAAGTGTTTCCTGTTTAGGCTGCATTGTACACAGCCCTCCCCAGCATGCCATGGTGGGGTTCCATTTTCTCCTTTCAGTTCTGCTGCACAAAAGGGGAGCAAGGCATTCAGCAGGGCTCACAAACAGCACAGTTCACAATAAAGAAAGGCAGGCTATCTTTACCATAAATTTCAGGCACCACTGAGATAACAAGGACCCAACTGAGCAGGGCAAAGAGCACATTAGTAGGTTAGAAGTTTCGTTTTCCTGTTCGAGTATAGGAGCTCTGTTTTATTACTGCTGTTAGTTTGCAAGTCCTCTTTTATAGGCAGTTTAATAGTGAATGTGAACAGCTTTTATTTGCTAGAGTTGCTACTAAAAGGATTTTTGCTGAAAGATTTGGGTTTTTTCTTGTAAAATGAGAAATCACTCAGGTACTATTTCTCACAACGCATTGATCCAGCAAGGCACAAGTGCTAAACAAACCAGAATCCCAACATTACTTTTCAGAACATAAACCTCTGATATTTGAGCACAAAATCACCTTCAGTGATTGATCACATCTTCCTTACAGTATTTACATCTAAAACCTACATCTTCCTTACAGTATTTATACCTAAGTGGATCTGACACCCACTGCTGTCAGAAGAAAAAAATCTTTCTAATATTAAACACTGACACAAGGCTCCAGGGTCTCTTTAAGGTGCAATTTATCACTGGAGAATGAGACTAACATGTAAATACATGCAACCACTAAAGAAATTGATAAAGTCATCAGTAATTACTGACCACAAACCCATTTCTTTCAACACCACCCATTTAACCAGTTCTCCAGGAGATTTAGTGACACACTGGGAAGAGTTAATAGTGAGAATTTTGCCACCTTGAAGGGCCTAAGAAGCCAGAAGACAATAATAGCATCAAACCATTAATAATGTAATATTCAAAAGAACTCACTCAGCCCAACTGTTTTCAATCTTTGCTTTCAGAAGTAACCAAGTCATGATCAAGGCCATGCAAAATATCTAGAATATACAACAAAGCTCCATTCAAAGCAGTGCAGCTTTACTGATTTAGGTGCTTGAACCTACTCCACACAAAGCAAATATCTAAGGAGTGAGCACACACACATACACCCCCCACCCTGATACAGCATTTTTAAAAGCAAAGTTTGGTCATCCAGTATCTGATTCACATCTCTGCCATGAACTTCCTTTAAACAGGGTTTAAACCCCACCAGTACACTGTCACTTCTCTTATACAAAGATTTTGGTGGTTTGCTGTTGCTAATGCGGACTGAACATCCTTTCAGTGCCCTATTCTGAGCTCTGAGTTGGCAGAGTGAGCTGTAAGCCAAACCTGCAAGTTCCATTACCCAAAAAACTGAATGAGTGACACAAAGAAGTTGATCAGAGGAAAAGTGTCTTTCCAGCCAGTTGCCTTTTACCCGCACTTCTTCAAGTTTAGGAACCCAGCAGCACCAGCAGTGTGGGGACAGAGTGTATTAAAAGCACTTAATCAACAGCATCAGCTCAGAGGAGTCAGGAGTCTGGCTGAACTAGAAGGGAATCATATGTGGAAATCCTCACAAAAACCTGCACTTAGAGTATTCCTGCTGGTGCAGAACACGGCGTGGGGAAGTTGCACAGCTCAGAAGTGCTGCCTTTCAGGTAAGTACTGACAAGGTCTCCTTCGCTTTCCTCTAGAGACTTTTAAAGAGAAATTAAGGGCTCTAGGACTCTTAAAAACGTGTAGAGGGAGTTAATCATTATGTACTAGCCAACACAGCCTCTTTCAGTGAAATGATGCCATTAGCCACAGCTGTAGCTATTGCTAACCCTCTAATAGCTGCTGGGATTTGTCATGGCAAGTGCAATCCTACCACTGAGCTTTTCATTTTGGACTGAGCTTTAGGACACTTTGGGGACCTCAAAAACAACACAAGCAACCCCACTGCAGTGAGCCTCATGTAGTGTTCACTGGGTTGGCACCTGTAAACTGGAAAGGGAAAAGCTGAGCCTGGCTGGGAGCTGTGATAGCTGCAATCCTCACAATCCAATTCCCTGCCCTCAGTGCTGCTCTCCATGGGGTGATTCACTTTCCTCTGCTGTCCAGCACACAGCTAACACTGGCACATCTGTGTTCTTCACACCTAGAAATAAATGAACTCACACTGTGTGGGGGCTGATATTTTTTTCAGAGGTTTCTGAGCAAGTCCTGGGAACATGCCAGAGTTCACCCATGGTTCATGGTAAGGCACAATTAATATATCCAGGACAGACATTGCCTTGTGCCATTTGCTCTGCCAGACTATCCTGGAGTTAAATACCTGATTTGCCAAAAAAGTAAACTAAAGTTCACATGCTTCTCCCAAAAACAAAGTGTTTATGGAATACACTCTTGATATGAGCCTGGGAGGCAATCCTCAAGGCTTTTCTCTATGACAGCTTGGAAAAGAAGTTGTTTCAACCTTTTTCCTTGCCAGCATGAACTTTTAATGAAAGTAAATCAAATTTCCCTCCGACCTCTTGTAGGAGCATCCGTGGTACCCAACAACCTCTACGTATCTGAGCTGCCAACGATGGTCTCAAAGTGTTTAGTTCCTCAACCAATATTCTTAAAAGGAGGAATAGTTTTCCCAGCTTATCATTCCTAACCTGTTCTCCACTGCCAAAAGTGCCCTGGGAGAACCAGGTTTACTTTGTCTTTATATTCATCAGCTCCAAGCTCTCTTTAGCTGCTCTGTTGGGCTTGCACAGCCACAGACAGCAAAGTCTTCTTTCTTCACGAGCAGCCTGTGCTCCTTTGCCTGCTCAGGGATTTGATCACTGATCTGCAGCCAACTATGGACTCTTAACAAGGCAAAGAGGGTTTGGATTTATAGTCTAGATTTATAGCAGGAGTTGTGACCAGATTCAGTATCAAATATCTCATTAGAAGTGAACAATACAATGACACACCCAGATCTGTCCCCTGCTCAGATCAGGCCAGGCAGACCAACCCCAGGTGTGGGATTGGGGTCACTACCAATTCTGTAAACCACTGCCTTCTAAATTCAGAGATTTAAGTTTACCATACCATTTTCCCCCCCAGAAGACCTGTAAAACCTTAGACATCAAATACAGTTTTAGCATCAGAAGCAAAAGGGCTGTAAAAGTCACTGGTGTCAGTAAAGTGACATTGCAATACAAACTCAATAAAATACTTGCTAGTATGTTCTTAAACCTCTCTCATATTTTTTTTTTTTTTTTTTGCCAGAAGCTCCCTGACTCCACACAGAAAACAACATGACACTCAGATCAGACACACACTCAACATTCATAATAAAGGCACCTTCCAGCTATTTTACATTGAGAGAACACTCCTGAAATGGTGTAGTGAGTGACCTTCTCAGTTACCTTTCAGATCTGATTTTGCTCAGGATTTTGTACCTGCAGCTGCTCAAGTCCCTCAAAGGTGTTTTTTCCCCACTGTGTTGGTCCTCTGTGGTTCTGCACAGCTGCAGCACATGGAGCAGATTCTGTGATCTGCATCTGTGCACACAGGAGACAAGAGGAGCCACAATTCTATTAAACTCATCTTTTATCTCCAAGTTTGCAAACACACGGTGCTGGAAGACTGCATTTAAATCCAGCACTTAATTCCCTTAAGTCAGCGATTAAATTCTTTAAGGTGTGAATGAGGTGTTAACTCTATTGCAGAATCGTTCCATGTGACAGAAATATATTTTTTTGAAGTGATTGAATTTCATAATGGGCTAATTCTTGGGGAGTAAGAATTCAGTTCAACTAAAATACATTTGAATTACTAGATTTCAAAGCAGCTGCACCTAAAAGCAAGCCTCATAAAGTAAAAGTATATTGTCAAGGTATTTTACTGAATAAAAGCTGTAAATTATAGATTAAGGAATTACCTTTAGACTCTACAGAAACAAGTATACAACCAAAAAGTGAACCCATATCTTTAGGATACAGATTTGTTTTCGAGCTGAAAAATAATTAAAAATGAAGAATAATTATTTTCTTTGTTCCAAGCATTTGTTTTAAAGCAGGCATCATTCAAGCTTGACTTCAAAGCCTGAATTGGTTTTTTCCCCCTTTGGATAATTACTCTTATTAATAATTCCCCCATTACTTTTGTTGGATTTGTTCTAGTTATAGACTGAATAGTTAGAGTTTTATAGTTATATATAGTTATATATTTATATAATATATAGTTATATAGTTATAATAGTTATTTATAGTTANAAGCTATATTGTCCATAGACAATATAGACTGAATTCACCCTTAAAAACAAGTTTAATTATTTTGTGCCCACTCGAACCAAGTGGAAAAACCATTTCATAAGTTTAATGTAATACATTCACACACCACATGCCTTTCCTGGGTGACTATGTATGCAGGAAAAAACAAAAAAACACCCAACTCTAAGGAGAGAATCTGCAGGCAGGTAACTCACCTGGCCACAGAGGCAGATAAGAGGCTGTCACCTCGAACAAAAATCAGTAAAGAGAATTTTTTTACTTTACACAGGGGTAAAAAGAATTTCACTGGTGCTTTAAAATCCGCCCTGTGCAACAGCACAGTTAAACCTCACACCCACCTGTCTTTTACCAAAGTCAGGTTTATACAAGGCTCAGTACAAGCCTTGAAGGAAAGGCCATCCTGATGTTGAGCACGAAACTGTTAAAATTGCTGGATATTAAAATGAAAAGTACTGTTGTAGGGAATATACTGCGTTTGATAATTCGCGCTGAAATAAAATGTTAATAAATAAATGAATAAGCGCTCATTCTAAAAAAAACTAAGCTTGCATTTTGAGTGTAGGTATCTCTAACAAAAAAAATAATAGAAATCAACGCTTTAAAAAAAGTTCCCAGCCCTAGAGACGAGCCATTGCCAACGATTAATCAAGAAAAAGCAAAATCAAATAAGACCCAACGACTCGACTCTCTCAAATGCAGCCTTCCCAAAAAAATAATCAACTCACCAACTCTGCTCAAAAACTTACTCAGGAGGGGGACAGCTTAAAAAAAAAAAAAATCTCAAAAATACATCATCCCAAAATAGTAGACAAAAGATCTAGGCTTGGGGGAAATAAACTGTATAAAAATTAGACTCATGATGGTGGGATTTGTGTCCCTACGTTCACCCAGTCCCAATCCCAAAGTCAAAGCTGTCCTTTTAACGTGGCTTTTCAAATTTATTGTTAGGCAAAAATAAACTTTGCATTTTTTTTTTTATTTTTATTTTTCAAATCTAGCTATTTCATTTCTAACAAGCACTAATTTCCTTTCCACCTCGCGGATGTTTATATTCTTCTCCCCAGCCTGCCTTGCTCTGTCTTTATTTCTAATCTGTCTGTACCAGCACAGCTCTCGTGCAGCTCAGAATCTCTGAATAAAGAAAGAAGACTTTCAGATCATTAAAATATTCAAATTGACATCCAGCTACATTTTTCAGAACAGACCTGTGGCTGTACCAATGCAAATCACTCCTGAAGCCAACTGGTCTATTATCATATTCATACAAGTTATTTGTTTTATAGACTTGGAATCCCTCTGTGGTGGATTTTATTATTTGTTCATTGTTACATTAGCACTGTTCTGCCCTTGGAAATACCCATGGCATTAGCTGCTGAATCTTTTTCATGTTATCTATTTCAACAAGAAAACAGGTTGTTTTTCCTATACCTCTTGAAAATAACAATAATACAGATAAGGGAAAAAGGATTTATACAAAACAAGGTGAAGGGGATAAGGAAGAAACTGAACACTCAGAATAAGAGGTTCAGATAAATGACTGAGCTTCATGTGTTTTTATAAGCATATAATGGAAGTCAGCATTCAGATTTAGAACTAGCAACAAAGGGCTGTTGTGTTCTGGCATCAAATTTACCTCTCCCATAATTTAAACCAGGATACATGACAGTGGTCTTGCAGTGAATAGCTGATACAGAATAATGTATTATATATGTATAATAATGTATTATATATGTATAATAATGTATTATATATGTATAATAATGTATTATATATGTATAATAATGTATTATACGTGTGTAATAATACAGATGTAATACAGATACATCTATCACCTTGATGGAGACACAGGACTTTGATCAGGCAATAAGTAACAAAATTTTGACATAACAAATCCTATTGTTCTCACGTAAATACAGGGAAATTTCAGAATTTGCCACAAGCTCACAAACAGAAGACTTATTAAAATTTTTGATCAGTTCCTTATGATAATAAAGGCTGTTAATCTGAAAGCATCAAATAAAGGTCCCTTAAGGCAGTCAGTGTTCAACAGCAAACCCATCTCCATTTTTAAAATTTAGTAAAGATCCCAATAATTACAGAGAAAAAAAAAAAAAGAAGTTTTAGCTATTTTTCTGCAATCTTCTCTTTAAAAATCTACACATCATGCAGACTGATTTAACCACTTCAGAAAGCATTTTCTGGAAACCTTAAACCATGCAAAAAGATGACTGAATTCAGCCAACTACATGGATTTTTTTTTGTTTTCATGTATTTTATTTTTTTAACTACCATGAAATGCAGCATTAAAGAAGTGATGCCACTCATTTCAGAGTTCCCTGGTACCCACTTCTCAATTTAAAGCCCAGGAGCAAACAACATTAGCCTCTCTTAAATTCACGTTGTTAATCAAAAGACAAATTTGACTCCACAAAATGTTGTGGCCACCCTAAACAGGAGGCAGATCAATTCACCTCTCTGAACTGTGAGAGAAAGAGATTATGGGCAAAAATCCAATTCTCTCAAGTTATCCTTTAGGGCAAATTCCAGTTAATTCCAGAGAGGAGGATGGAAGTCCACCCACACACACACTCAAGAGGATCAGGTTGCTCAGGACCATTAGAGTAGAAAATCTGTGAGAATCACTCCTCAGGATAAAGGAAATCAAGGGGTTTTGGGAAAAAAAAAAAACAAATAAACACTTAATTTAATTCTAGAGACTTTTCAGAGGAAATTCTGTACTGTGTTGCTGCTTTCATTCCCACTGAATTCTTAGACTCCCCTTGTTAGATATTATACAAAACAAACACAATATTTTTATTAAAAAGCACATTTCCCAGTAGCTGTTAACTCACACAATATATTGATAAAATCCAGAGAGAAATTCAGTTTTCTTAATCATTTAACATAATTCCATTTCCAAAGAGCTCCAGACACCATCAATCCTGATGTACCTCGTGTTTTACACTGTGCAGAGGTCAAAGGATCAGCTGGAACACTCTGCACTATCTCCCCTCTTGGTTGAACACAGGTTGATATTGGAAACTGAAGCAACAAGCAGATGAAAATCTCAGTTATCACAGACAGGATTATAATATCCAACAATTTTATCTACATTCCCAACTATCCAAATAATGTTAGAATATAGAATCAATAGAATGTTCGATATAGAATATAGAATAAATATAGAATCAAATGACCAACTAAACACACTAAAAAAAAAAATTTAAGATGAAAATTTAAGATGAAAACAAAACATTTAAGGTGAAACTAGAAAAAAAATTGTGAAGCTGCTTCCTGCTATTTGGTGACTACTAACATGCAGCTGGGTTGGGCAAGATTTAATTCTTGGAAATTCAGCTCAGTATTTCCCAGCAGGCACCAGCAAATTGATTTGTTTTAATAATCAGGTCCCCCCCCAACCCAATTAAATTTAAAAATCAAAAATCCATTCACATCTTAAAAGAAAAGCAACTAGAAGAGTCAAGGCAAAATAAGGAATGAGAGACATGGACAAAAATCAACTGCATAAATACCAGCTGCAATTGAAGGTTCAGACTCTTAACTCAAAGGGTCATGGGGCTATTTAATAGTCCACAAGTGGCTTGAGAAGCAGCAAACCATCTGTCAGGGGACATGAGTCACTAGAAGAGTAATTGTCTGCTAAGAGTAATAGTGATTGAGATGTTTTATCCATGATTTCTCCAGTACAGATTAAGTGAGATAGATACTATGAACAAGAAATTGTACTTTCTGCAGCCTAAAATTCACTTACATACTTTGCAGTTACACTAACCAAGACCATATTGCCACGGTTTAATCTAACCTCGATCATAAATCTTTCTCTTTGGCAGAATTTAGAACTGCTGATTAGACTTAATATGCATATCCTTAGCAAGGATACAAGGAGATTTTTTTTCAAGGACATTTCCCAAAATGAATCATCTTCAGAGAGGAGAAGCTCTTTTCACTTAGAGCACTAGTAAAGATATTTGGAATTTAAACATACTGCAATTCAGAAGATCTCTGTTAGATAATGGATTGAGATAGTGCTAATCACCACTCTCAGTAACGTGGGTTGAGCTAATGAAATCTGTGCATGCACATTTGATGCCCTGCTGAACCAAATTTTAACAAATTCCGTAACACGTTGAGTGGATCTACCTTCTTACTTACAGAGATGTTCCACATCCAGTTGAAGGACGTATCCAAGTTTCTAGATTTCAGAGGAATGGCAGCACTGAAAATTGCAAGTTTGATTCCTTGGGGAAAAGCCTGAATTTGTTCCATGATGTTCATCTCACTGACTCAGTTGAACTTTAAAACTGAACTGCAGGTCTAAACACAGCCCCTGTATGATATTCACAGAAACTGCTCTGAACTCTTCTCCCAGTCCACACACACATTTCAACAATTACAGAGTGCATTTAGAAGAATCCAATTTTAAGTACACGTTTTATGGCAACAAAGGACTTTTCACAGTGCTGGTCCCAAGTCACTGCTATTACATGGGGTGATTTGCAAATATCCCGACAGGCTCCTCTGTGGTACAAGGCTTGATCCTATTACTGTTTCTAGGGTAACCCACATTCTGTTCAAGACCCTACAGAGCAGCTACTGTCGTGAGAGACCTCATGCCTGGGCTTCAAACAGATGAGTATTTAATGTGCTGAAAGACTGGCTCCAATTCAGTTTGTGAGGTTTTCCCAAAACCTAAACACAACAAAAAGCATCAACCTCCACAACCTGTAGGATTCGTGTCAGAATTTCACAAGAAAAGTCAAGAATGATCTCTGCCTTTAGCTTATTTTTCTCTTTGCCCTCTTCCTCAGCTTTATCACCACCAAAAAANNNCCCCAACTTTATCACCACAAAAAAAAAAAAAAAAATCAAACTAATAAATGAAAGGAAAAGGGTCCATGATGCATGTTTACCTTGGTCAGATATCTGGATGCTGCTCCTCACCAGGAGTGAAAGAACGTGGGTTTCAACACCAATAAACAAAAGTAAAAAATCAATTTATAAGCTCGGGCTTATCTGTGCCTCACCTCAGTTAGTTGCTGTGAGCACAGACAACACAGACTTCAGAAGTCTGGTCCTAAATGGTGCATGGTTTGTTTAACACAAGCAACAGCCCTCAGACCAAAAGAACCAAAAAAACCCAACCCAAACCCCCCCCCCAAAAAAAAAATTTCCAAAAAAAAATTAAGAAAAATAAAAACAGCAACCGAGTCAGAGATCACTTGGTTGTCATCTCTTTGAAGCACCAAGCTGCATTACACTTTCTACAGAAAACAAACCCCTTTGATCTCCCAACAAACAAGATGAAACTGAGCTCAGCCAGAAGCACAAAGACTTCCTATGTCATTATTCAACCCAAGTTCAGTGCTCTGCAAGACCATGTTTGAGGCATGGCCACTTCACTGGATCCCTTCAGGCTGTGCAAACCAACATTTGGAGAAGCAAGTTCATCTCACAGCTAAGAGTGGCAAATCCTTCACAAAAGAATGGGGTTAAAAAAAGAATGTGCCCATGGAACAGCATTTCTGTTCAGCATTTCAGTTCCCCCATAAGCAGATCTTGTAAAGGACTTCAGTGTTCTCCAAAATGCTCCTGAAGCAAACATGAGGTCACTCTGCATGAGAAGAGTTCAGAGAAAGGATCAGCAACTCAAAAAGTGAATGAAGATGCAGAAAGCCCCCAGTCTGCAGCTGGTTCCTCTGTTCATTGTTCACCCAGGCTACCAAATCCTCCTAACCAAATCAGACCATTTGCTTTGCACAAAACTGCAGGCAAAAAGGAAAAAAAAAAAAAAAAAAAAGATGTGTTGCAACGCCACTGATCTACTGAGAGTAAGGCACTGCCCAAGAGCTGCTGATGGAGTGCAAGGAACAGCCAAGGCAGGGGATTTTACTCTGCTGTTTCAAATAGCTGCTTATTAAACACAAATCTAATGTCTTTCAAGAAATTGCTTTGGCTTTGTACAAAAAGCTTGTTTGTTTTGTTTTTTTTTTTCCCTGAGGTCTGGCTTTTCATGATAGCTGTAGCACTAAGATAGCCTTTATTAAAACTGCTCTGCACTGTTCTTTCATTTGTGGAAAAAACAGCAGCCATGAACACCTAGAAGTCAGAAATCACTTCTTGCAAGAATAAGGATTCTCTGTGGCCAGTTCTTTGGCTTATCATCCAAATGCAGTGTGCTAACATGTATGTATATACCATTCTTATATTTTAAACTATAGCCAAGGCTAGACACGGCTAGAAGACAAAAAAACCCCACAAATCTGTTGGTAATTATTTAGCAGAGGCTTAGTTACTATGGTGATGAGTTTCCTACAAGTACCACAGTCAGAGACAGCAGCAAACATTTTTGACACTGTATCTTTATTTTTTTCCATTATGTTTAGAAATAAATATCTTTGTCCTGCCCTAATGCTTTTATAACTGACCAAAGTATAAAAAGCACTTAAAAAGACAGATCTGACAGGTGGGAAGTGCTGAGTAGAAAAGGGTTGTGAAGAAAAAAGGTTTTTGATTATTCTGATGTTTTAACAAGTGAATATTAAGCAAATACACTACTGAATTAAGCATCAACCCTGATCTATTTATTAGAAGTAAATATCAACTGAAATGAAACAAAAGCAACAAAGAGTAGATTTTAATATTGACTAGAACGAGCACTCATGCTCTTTACAATCACATACTCTAAATTTTATTACCAATACTCATTAGGACATAGGTGCAATTGTGGTTTTAAGTTCAAGTCCAGTAGGCAGGCCTGCACTGAAGAGGAGTTTTGGACTAAATTACTGCTCAAAATCTCTAAATGTTAGGGAAGTTTGGGATTTTATTTGCAACTGGTGGTTTGAGAGATATATGGACACCATGGGGAGATATTTCCAGCTGGCCCAAAGGTGGCAGCATCAGCTCTGAACAGTTCTCCTGTCAGCCCTACCCAGTTTGGCATTTCAGAGCCAACAAAGGGCTCTGAGCTGGGTTTTCCTGAAGTTTTGGGTGGGATAGAGATATCTGGCTGCAAGTCATGCAGGGAAACTCCCCTCCTGAAACAAAGCAAGCTGGGGCTGAAGAAGTAACACTTCTCACCTACCCAAGGTTTTAATGCTGCTGCTTCCTCGTACAACTCCATCCCCCCAAGTCCTTAACCTTGGTATTCAAATTCAGAGTGGCCAGATAAGTCTGGGGATGGGATTTTCTTTGGTTTTTAATGGTATTACCCCTTCATCACTTGCAAACTTCCTTCCCACATGGGATTACACTGGATAGGGTTGTCTGTCGAGCTAGAAGTGCATTAATTGAGACAAACAAAACCTCAACACAGTAACTTGTCCGCACAATGCAACTGTATTTTGTGAGAGGGATTAGCTGTTCTTTACTCATCCTTGCTAGAAAAAAAAAAGCAATGAAAGAATGAGAAGCAGGGAAAGCTGCACAGAGGTCCTGAGCAGCCCAGGCTGGGCAGGATCTGCCCCCACACTCCAATATTAGAGTGGATTATAGTCACACACTCTGCTGTACTCATCTCACTGAGACAGACGCTTGGCATCAGCAGCAGCACACTAGCTCAAGCATGTGCACATCACCATAACAAACTGGCATATGGCTATTTTCAGCAAATCTGCACTTGGCACACGAGGTGAGTAACATTTCTGGATTCCAGCTTCTGACCTTTCTGACACTGGAATGAGGGAACCTCCTCCTAGTCCTCCTACTGAGGACTCACTGTGAGTACCTGGGAACAGTTAAAGGTTGCAAATGCTGTAACAAATGAGGTTGATTCCCCCTCCCACTCTCCCTCAGTATTTTGCTAAGTTCAAAAGCAACCTTAAAAAAATACCTGATCCTGCCTGCAGTGAGCTGTTCGTGCATCCTCCTTAGGAAGGTAAGGAACCCTTAAATATGTATCTTTCTAAACAAAGTTGACTAATTATTTACTGCTTTGAATTGTTCGCGCATGTACGTTTTGATATCCTTTTAATGTGAGATTATTCTGTTATCATGTAAAAAGGCAAAACTACACAAAGAAAACAATAAAACAGCAGCTGTTTCTGCCTTCTCTTGCCACCTCCCAGCTCTGTGGGGTGGAAGGCACCAAACACAACTGACCCTTTTATCATCACCTCCTTACAACCTCTGTCCTCTGAACCTCACCTACCTAAATCCTCAATGACAAGATGCTGCTACTGACCAAAATCATCACTGCAGTTTTACTGTCAGCCTGCTGATACACTGCACTAATTAATGCTCTTTGCAGATCATTTTAGAAAAGCCAAGCACTCAGCTGATCCAGCTTAGCTCCTATTAGAGCTGGCTTTTCCAGGCAAGCTTGACATCTCCTGGTATTGGAACCTTTAAACCATTTCTGGCTGTTTGGTACATGGAGCAGTATTTGCCAGGACTCATTTCACCGTTAATTAGAGAACATGATATCTTTGTCTGCATATTGATGTAACTCAGAGCAGGAAAGGAAGATTTGAGATCCAAGCTATGAAAATATCCAACGTGACCAAGGCACTGGGAGCATTACACTTCCTCCTTCCCCGAAACACGGTGACACTGGGTTTGATGCTGGCCAAGGAGGAATTTTAGCTGGAATTTTCTCTTCTCAGGTTAGCAGCCAGCTCAGTGAGCTGTACCACTGAGCACTGGAACTGAGACCATGCAGACATGAACCCAAAGTGAAGGAGAGGGGAACAGCTCATCTTTTTCCCATCTAATTAAGCACAGGAAGCAGAGCTCCCAGGAGAAGGGCCAGCAATAACAGGGAGCACAGCCTGGTGACAGCATCACTGAGCAGCCAACTCAGGAAATGGCTGTGATTTGGAAGCCAGTCTTACTGAGCTGGACCAAACTGCTTCCACCACACAGACCAACATGGATTCCACTCAAAGAAATGTACGAGTTGGTTTAATATCAAGACATAATTTCTCTTTTATCATCAGTTTTCATTTTGCAATAAGTGACACATTTTCCCAGATACTCCACGTCTAGGTTATTTGGTTTGTCCCATACTTTGCATTTCAAATCAGCTCTTAACATTATAGTGGTCACAGAAAAAGCTGTCATCCCTCCTAAAACCATACCCTCAGTATACACTGGCATTTTTTAAACTCATTTCTTTACTTTTTAAATGGCTCTCTACCAACTCTTCTAAAGTATTTCCTAATCACTGGTTGTCATTTGTCATTCCTACAACACAAAAATGACACCCTAATATAAAACAGTCTTTTGCCTGTCTCAGAGATCTGAAAGAACTCTGCCCAAGATTTATCCTTTTACTTGACGCACTGAAACAGAATTATTTCAAGGGCTGTTTGTCAGTTGAAAGGCTATTTTGCAGAAGTTAAATTACATTGTGTAATTGAAATCTAGTTACATTGCTCTTATCAGTCTTAAGGAAGGTTCCACTGACTCAACTTTCCAAAAAACACAAAAANAAAAAAAAAAAAAAAAAAAAAAAAAAAAAAAAAAAAGAGAAAAACATTCCAGTGTAACCACCCAATTCTTGGCTGCTGCAACATTGCTGGGCAATGCTGACACCAGGGCTTGAGAACAGCCCTGGCTCTGCCATTGTTTGCTGGCTGCACAATCAACACAGATCAATGATTTCAGGGATCTCTAACTTCCACAAGAGTGCTAATTATTAGCAGGAAGTGAGGAGCAGAAAGGCACAGAGATAAGGAAAGGAACCCAGAAAATACAAGAGAGAAGGATGGAAAGCGCCCGTGCAGGAAATGCATGGAGGGTATGAGAATGAACAAGTGCCTGGCCCAGCCTTTTTGAAACAGAATTCAAATTGGAAAAGGTGTTATGTTCAGCTGGAAGACATCTCTGCTCCCCTAGTGCTGATAAAACCTCCACTGCTTAATCTGATTACCACATCCATCTAACACAAAATTATGTGAGCACAATATTGGCTCCCACAAGAGCCAAGAGAAAAAAAATCATTCTAATTTTTTGTACCATTGTCGTTTTGTCTTTAATTTGCTGCTTATATTCTTCTTTATTGCCAAGGAGCAATAAGAATTGAGAAAAAGACAAGTGAAAGTGCTCACACCTGATTCATTTGAAATCACTGAAGCAGCGGTCACAAAACACTGAAATATCCTTTTCTCTTTCACTTGGTCTACAATTAACATAATGCAACAGGACAACCAGTGGAGTTTAAAACAGCAGCTCAAGTGATGCCCAAAGATTTTACAACTTTGTTTTGAGTGGTATTGTTAATGATATTAGACTTTGTGCAGGTCTTAAAAAGACTTTTTCCATTTGCAACTCTTAACCTGTACTCACTTCTCTTCCTGCACTGTGTCTTAATATTGAAATGGAAAACCTGAACTGGCTTTTTATGTGATTTATTGTGAAAAAACAAGCACAAGTTCGCAACCATAAGATGAACTACATGAATATAGGACAAATTCAGTTTCTCTCTCTCTCTCTTTTCACATTTTACTTAGAAGACCTGTCATTAAAACAATGTGAAAGAGGCAAATAGTATAGTCTAAGCACTCAACAAAACCTGAAGAGATGACAGATCTTCATCAACATGTAAGGGCAATATTGAGTCTCCTGATGAACTTAATTAAATACCCTCCTAAGCACACAATTGATATCCAAATATTTTTAGCTCTGTGTTCTGCATTTCTAAGTGTTTCCTAAACAATCTACATTGCAATCAACAATAAAACCACAGCAAGTGCAGCGCTGCATCCTGTGCAATACAGATGTCTTACATACATAAATCACCACTGTTACCATGTGAAATAAATACATGATTTATTTCATGTATATAATACAGCTGTGTGAGCTGCAGCAAGACACTGGAGCCCACTCAGCTTTGTCTCCCTTTTTCACTCCCAGCAGGCCTTCAGTGCCCCAAACACCAAGTACCTACAGCAAGGATTAATAATGCTGGCAAGTCCTGAGGAATAATTAATAATTCTGGCAGCCACATCCCCCTCCCTGCTCACCCCTGCAAACAGGGAGGGAACCACACACTGGGGAGCTGCAGGAGAAAGGCTGGGCTTGGGGCAAACAGGTTCCCATCACAGACCACATTCCTCTAGAGTGCAGCAGCTGGGTTTCTTGTCCATGCCCTGCATCCATAGAGAACGTATAAATTCCCATGTTCCTGTGCACACATGCAGACAAGTCTGTTTTCCTGTCAAATCAATTTTTAAATTGTGCACTCGCTAAGCAAACCTGTGTAAACAATCAAATCCCCAAGTGCCAGAAGAGGAAACACCACCCATGTACCAAATGGAGGGAACTGGGATCCTGCCTGGAATAAGCCCAAACCTCCTTCTTCCTTTTCTATATTTATAACGGGTGCTATGTGTAAGAAAAGGAATTAACAATCTGTCAACTTGCTTCTACGCCTTTTGATGCTCAAAGAGCTGCAAACAAAACTCGAGCAACCACTGCCCATTGATTGCTTCAACCTTCTAATTATCTTGATTTTCCCCACCATGAATGAGATGATCATGTCCCAGCTCTTATTTATGCTGGGGCAAACCACAAAGTCAACATCAGGAACTTCCCTGGCACAGCTGCTCTCATGTCAGCTGGGTGTCAGTTATAGAAAAGAAGTAAATTGACAGGGAACTGCTAAGCCACGTTCACTGGTAACTCCACAATGAGTCTGGAGGAACCACTGTCAGGTTCTGTGTCTTGGTTTGGATGGACAGGTATCTGCCAAGGAAGACTGGAGTCACCCTTGGAATGTAAGCCCCCTCCCCCTTTTCCAAATTATTATAAATTGGCAATTAAAAGGCTGTCAGGCAAAGATTTTGGGAATAGGTATAGCAGTTCTTTACTAGGGATATTAAAAATGCTGTAGTACAAAAGAATAGGCAAACAAACAAACAGAGAATCCCAGAAAACCCTGACAGAGTCAGAAATACAACCTGACCCCCTGTTGGTTCAGGGGGTTGGGAACAGCCCAAAGTCAGCCCTCCTGGAGTGGCAGGTGTGTCCTGGTGGGAGCAGAGATGGTCCTGTGGAGCCAAAGGGGCCAGAGATGGGTCTGGTCTTCCTTGGGGAGTCCCGTGGGAACACCAGAGTGCCTGGGGACACTTGGGGCTCCTTTTTATCTGGGTGGAAATGGTTTGGCTCCTCCTCCCTGGGTGGAGCATCTCACACTGGGATGATGAAATGTGT
>VWZU01003593.1:17958-70227 GCA_013397095.1 Sterrhoptilus dennistouni | reverse complement strand
GAGATAACAAACTCTGCTCCATCTGGTTTTCACAGCTGCCTTGGGAGGCAGGGGAAGACTGAGCAGAGATAAGGAACAATGCCCCACCCTGTTTTAACAGCTGGCTTCTTATCAGAGAAGGCAGTTACCCCCTCCCTTCTGGAGTTACAGCAGATAAAGAAAAACCTCCCCAACCGAGCTTTGGGCTCCTCTTTGTTTTGGTCAAGTCCTCTTTAAGTATCCAACACTTTGTCTCCTTGGGAACTTATGGGGGGAAAAAAATCTTTAAAGTAAAAAAGGAACTGTATGAAGAACCAAACAGGTATACACAACCAAAACCACATCTAGCCACACATAAAGGGGATTTTTTAATATATATGTGGACACATATAAAGCAAATATTTGGAGACGCATTTCATGCACACAAAAAACAAGTTCACTAAGGTCAGCTGGCTCTTCTGGAGGGACAAAATGGCACCCTGCACAAACTTTTTACTGTCTCTCCTTCTCTCTGAGCATTTCCAGAAAACTTTCTATAGACTAGCCATGAGCTTCCATTGCTTTTTGCATCTATTCAAATTGGAAAATATACAGTGTATAATCAAAGACAAGAAGTTTATGACAAATGAAAAGGGCATCCTTAAACAGGTCACTTCTGATTCTAGTGTTTGCTTCAGTCCAAGAAACAGAAATGTTAATTTACCCATTATTTTGAAATCTCTGACATGGTGATAATTTGAGCCTATGTGAATTCATGAAGGGCAAAAGTTACTTTCTTGATTTTCATGCAGTCAAAATATATCACAGGTCTTTCAAGCAAACAACCATGGTTGTACAATTTTCTAGGCTAATTTTCACTTTTCTATGATAAATTCAGTTATTTATGTTGCGCTATCCTTCTTCAGTTCAGAAAAAAACTCCTTCATGCATGTCCCTTAAATGCCTCATATTCCACAACTGAAAAGTTTGTTCAGTCTGAATTGTGCTTTACATTTTATCACTTTTCATCCAGAACCTTCTCGAAAAGAGAAAAGCCTCCTTCCTCCCACAGAATAATTATGAGGCAGTAGCTGAAAACCTGGCTGTAATGGGCAAAAGAGAAATAAACACATTTTACCTGTTTTCTTTGTTGTTGGTTTAGAAATTACACGGTTTAGCTCAACCCTGGGTGGCAAGTCTGTATTTGCATAGCTTGTAATCTCAGAGATAATGTTACGGTCCCTGGGGTGTCTGTGGTTAAATGCAAGTTATTGGAGAATGGTATGAATTATCTCTGCAGTGATTTCACACTGAATTTGCAGTGGTGTGTAGCAAGCCAAAAAAATAAAGACAGACACACACAGTATTTTATCCTCCTTCCAGAAAATAAATGGCAATAACATCTGTAACATGCTCACAGACAGAACCCTGGGTTTACAAGAGAATTCTTACAACAAAGTACTTAACTGAGATGGAAAACAGTTTGACTTGTGTTGAAGTCAAAAAATTACTGTTTTGTCCTAGAGAGCCAAAAAAAAAAAAAAAGCCATTAGTTATATCAAGTTACAATGAAATCTTGAAATTATATTCTTTAGTAATTATATTTACCTTAGCTATAAAAACAACCGACATCAAGTTCTTTGTATCTGATGATTCTGTGCAGATACAAAATACCATTTTGTTTAGCCCGTATAGGAAAGAGAGGCATATTCAGTGTCTTAGAAACCTGTTTGTGTCTCATTTATAATCAATTTTTCTCTGAAACCAAAGAAGAACATAAATCTGTTTTATGCTTCTCTTATTCTTGTTTCACTCCCCTTTCTTTTGATACTTTTTTTTATTCAATCCTTTGTTTGGGATGTTTGCTTTGTGAGGTAGAAGAGATGAGAAGGAAAAAAGACACATACAATGCAACGAGCTGTCGCTTTGTTTCCACTATTCCATGTGCAACAGAGTCAGTGCTCTCAGAAACTGTTGGTAAAATAAACTAGTTTTGGCAACAACCTAAGCTGAGGAAGGAGAAAACAAAGAGAATCATGGAATTCACTTTAAAAAAATCAATTAAAAAGTTAGCCTGGGATCACAGACATGGTAAATACCATCATCGAAAACCTAGCACAGAATTCTTGAGTTCAGACTGAGAATTAACCGAGTACAAACTCGCTTTTCTAAGTGAGCATCTCTGGAACATCTTGGGTATCTTTAGAGCACAGCCTTATCCATTCTGCTTTTGGTTATTTTCCACTTACACTGCTTCCCTTAAACTCCAAGTAACCCAAACCCAGGCCTTGATTCCAGCTCGAGATATTTTTATCTGGCTACGACAGAAACAGAAGTTAGTTGGTGTCTCTTGCTGCCATGTGCATAATAACTCTGAGACAAGAATTTCTAAGGACTTACTAACAGTTTCTCCTTATTGCATGATATTAACACAAATTTAGCTTGCACAGCTTGGTTAATGATGTAAAACTGCTAACGACCCTCTTCAGACATTCTCCTCCACAACATGAAATAATGTCTGAGCAAGGAGAGATGCTCAAGAGAATCTGTACTTTGATATCGTTGGAGTTGTCAAGATAACCAACTCCAAGGATTGTGTTCTCCTAAAATATTAGTGTTTCAACATTCATCAGCTTCCAAGAAATTGTATTTTGCAAATTAACAAGTGGGGCTAAGGAAAAAAAATTTACCTAATCCATCATGTGTTTCACAGAAAAATCACAGAAAATTCACTGGTGTCAGCTTTGAATCAAACTTGTCAGGTTAAGGCTCTCAGAGAGTTTCTTTAATTCACAGAGGAGACAGAGTCTCTGGTGGGAATGCACTATCCAAACACACTCTCTGCTGTCTGCAAAGGCCCTTGCTCCACACAGCAGGTCACTTCTGATGATCCACACAGAAACCATCCATCAAAACTGGGCTACTTCAGGAAAATACAGGATGAAAATACAACAAGATAGTTGGGTGCAGGAGGAAAACAGAGATGATGACACAATGCATGAGAGAAGAAGTATGTTCTCCTTAACTCTAACTCCAGTGAGCAGGAGCACCACAACAACCTCCAGACACTAAAACAGAGGATCTTTGTTACAAGTACTACAAAAAAATCTAAACATAAAAAAACGCAGACACTTGGAGTATTCTGAGAAATAAGCACCCACTCTGTCACTTAATTGTTATTTGAAAGGCCAGTGAAGCCCTTTGCTGATGCCAGTAATGAGCTTTGGCACTGCACTTCCCTGTCCAGGAGTGTATGTCCTACTTTAGGGCAGATCAGGTCAAACTTTGGAAAATCCTGGTATTTCTACAAGAAGTTGGCTTTGATAATTCAGAAAACAGTTTTAAACCTTCTAATTTCTGATTTCAATGTTCATCTTGTTCTTATAACCTAAATTACCCAAGATCTTCTAAGCAGCTCATGTAGACATGATCTCTCAACTTCCAATTCATTAAGTTTGTCATAGGTTTATTTCTCACCATGTATCTGTGAAGCACAGGAGAAATTTAGAACCTGAAGAAATGGCCATCTTGTCATCTGTTTATTTCTCACCATGTTATCTGTGAAGCACAGGAGAAATTTAGAACCTGAAGAGATGGCCATCTGTAGCAGGTAAACTTCTATTATCAGCCTATACCTAAAAGAAATCTCTATTCTAAAATGAAGATTCCTGTCCCTTAGACTTACTTATTACTTCAGTCAGACAAGTATTTGTGAAGAAAAATCTTGGTTTTCTGCTGAAGTAATAAGGCTGAGATGTTCTGAGGAGTAACAAATCAAGTTCTGCAATGCCCAAATTCACATTATACCTCTTTTTAAAAAACACAAAAGTTCGGAAAACAGCTACTATCACAGAACCAACACTTACACTGCTCTGTGTTTTTGTTGGGTATTTCTTTCCCCTAATTAAATTATATTTGGATTGTTGACTACGGAAGCAAATCAAGACAAACAACCACACAAGTCTTCCATTCAGTGAGGAAGGGCAGGAAAAATCCTCAGGAGCCAGAAACTTCCTTGTTCACCAAGCACACACATGCAATTCACAGAAGTGCACAATGACAATAAAAATACATGCATAGCCTTGAATACGGCTTGGAAAAATTACAAATTAATTTTTTTTTTTAACACACACACTCCCACCTGCAGCACAAAATATCACAGGGAAAAAAATATGAAAAAAAGAAGCAAAGAAGTGTTATTAAAAAGGCTTATTGTTATTAAAAACACTCTGAGGCCATTCCTGATGGTTACATAAGTACTGTAAAAGCAAGATGTTCTTGGCAATCAGCAGAGCTTCACTGTGCTTGCTACACTGGTTTCATTAACTATTACATCATGCTTAATTTCCATAATTGGCTTCAACTTCACTTTATAAGCTAGTCTAATTTAGTTTTTATGCATATTTTAATTTAATACAGTTTGTTCTTCACTGTAAACCCTTCATGGGCCACATATTCATCCTGTACCACCTCATTTAGAGCTTTCCCTAAGAGCAAAACTAAAAGGACAAAGACCACAGTGTCTAGGAAGTGACCTTTTCTTTCAGCTCTGACAGCTGAAACTCTCATCCAGGCCCCCATCACACAGATATTTGACTACCAAAACCTCCTAATTTTGTGCACTCAAGAAGGACATGCTCCCCCAAAAATTTTTTTTAAAAATTACAACTACTAAGAGTTTATTAATTGTATTATTCTGTTCTTCCACAAATCTAGGTCTGTACTAATTCTCTTTTACTCACACATGAGACAGTTCAGCTTTTCAGCCTTAACCTTCTTGACTCCACTGTATATTTCAGTGCATTTTCCCTCCTTCATGCAGATCCACAGTTCAACATGATCAAATGTTCCAGGACTTGGGATTTGGCACATCAGACTCCACAGAGCACTCGTTTCTCCCCAAAAAAAAATCCCTCCACTCCTTGTCCTCAGTTTCACTCTTCAACTACCCTCAACATACCCATCTGCTCTGCTCTCCTGATTCACATCTCCTCCAGATCTGCTTTTATGCTGACAGCTGTAATGATGAGCTAACAAAGGTCATTCATTCTTTTATACACTTCTCTTCCTAGGCGCTCCACTTTAAATGAGTAAATTCGGAATGTTTACTGATCTAATACATTTCACTTCTCACCTTCCTTTCCCCCATCTCCACTGCTGTTATATACCATTTTCAAATGTCTAAAATTGGAGTGATATCTCCTGAGGGAAGAGTACACACACTCTGGGCAGCACAGCTTTTGCAGCTACAACATCATCCACGATGCTCTAACAGACAGAATAAGTGAAAACGTGACACTAACGTAATGCAGAGCCCAACAGACACTTCACAGCCACTGCTCTCAGGACAAAAGTGCACACTGGAGAAAGCACTGACCTAGAAAGGCAGGAATTATTTGGATGGCTTTGTTATCCACTATGGAGCAAACCTTAAAAAAGACACAGATTCAGCCCGTGATGGGGAAATGTTTCCTTCATTAACACGACTAAGCTCAGGAGTTACTCACAGGTAAATTCTCAGCATCACTAGGCATTAAAATAATGGGTGCTTGCCCTCTTCTCCAGTAGCCTAATGAAAACACAGTGGAAGAAATTGCCACGTTAAGAAGCAATTCCTATGCACCTCTCAGAGTGATGCACAATCCAGATCAGGAACAAGAGTCTTGGTCTTTAGTAGGAATTAGACTTTCATGAACCCCTGGACCTTTGAATTGGAGCCTGAAATTGTCAGTAGCTTCTCCAAAGAAGCCAAATATTTAAAAAAAAAGTAATACAAAAATGAGAAGCTTGTGATGACTAAGAATAAAATTACATTATGTATCAACTTTCAGAAAAAGTATCTTTATTCTTAGACTGAATGTGATCCAGCCACAACAATTTAATATTCCCCCTGGTAATCCTCTAAATCTTAGATCTGTGCATCACGCAACCCACAGCACTTCCCAAATCATTCTGCAAATAACTAGGTCAGGAGTCATATTTATCTGTTAATATGATATGATGAGGCTCAGATTAGGACAGGGACACTGGGAAAGTGGCCACAGAGTCACCCTTCGCCATAAGCCAATAACCCACCAGCGATGACACGCACGGCTGGCTGAGCTGCCTGCAGGAGCAGAGCTGTGGCAGGACTCGGAGCACTCAGGGACCATCCTGGCCTGGCAGCAGAATCTCACAATGATGGGAGATGTTTTACACACTGTCCCATTGTCCAACTATTTTTTGGAAGTAAGAGGGAAAATTAATATGAAGTTTGGTAACTGAGTTCCCTGTCGCTATGTCAGACACGCAGGCAGCAGGAGGTCAAGCAGCAAAGATTCTAATTTCATGTCTGACTCCATCCTTATATACATTTTGTACAGAAGGCCAAAGATTGGCCAAAAGGGTCACCACCTTATGAACATCATTGGTGGTCTTGGCCATCAATCACTTTCCTCCTCCTAGAGAAGAAATATGTAAACACATGGATAAGTTGTAAGAAAACAATATTGTTTATGTGAAGCAGCATGGGAAAGCTGCTGCAAAGGTACAGAATTTCACAGGCAAGAAAATTCAGGGCGACAGTTCCCATGTAAAATTTCTGCTTTATTGATTTTAGTTCTGATAAAACATGCAAGTAAGTTTTAAAGGGGTAATTTTAAGCAGGTATGAGCCCCACAGTATGGGTCTAGACTTGAAAAACCTTTACTTGCATAAACTTTATCTATACCCTCCTGACATAATTAGAGTAAATTTACTCACTAGCTTTAGTGGCTTTAGGGTCAGGTAATTTTACTGATTTACAAGTGGTCAAGAGAACACAGAGTTACTGAGCTTTTATAGCAGTCCTAAATTATTTCCCATTACAAGCTAATTTCTTCTTCCCTGTCTCTTCCCCTCCCTCAAGTACTTATTAACCAAAGGTTTGAAGCTGAAGATAATCCATCGAGTAACAGAACCTTAAAGCAGATTTCTTATCCCATTTTTTTCTCACTAAACTTTCACAATGCCTAAAGCCATTCACAAGTCAGTACTATTCTGTTGTGTTTGTCTGAGATGTAGGAGTCCCTAGAGGGAATGGAGAAAACTCTGGGGCAAGAAAGACACTAAATCACCAAAAAAAAAAATCACCAGAATAGGGCAGATTGAGACTTGCAGGCTATTTCTGCAGCATCACAGAAGTGTATCCTACAATTCCCAACACCAAAGTCCACACCAAAGGGGTTTCCCCCCCTCGGACATTTAAAAGCCTTTAAGTAATTTATAATCACACAGACTTTTGCCCGGCTGCAGCTCAGCAGAGCGGTAATTCCTCAATGTGAGTTAAGTGGGTTCCTTTCTCATCACCAGCAACAGACTCTGCTCATTGTGGCTCTGGCACAGCAGGAGCTTCCTCTGTCCCAGATCCTGGCACAGGGAGCTGCATCCTGACAGGATTTATGCCACTGGTGGAGGAGCTGACTTCCAGCCATTGCAGCACTTCAGATACCAAACAGAGCCCTTAGACAAGGAACTTAAGAAGCTCCAAAGTCTCTTCTGTGCCACAGAGTGGCAGCTACTTATTATCATTTATATTTTATATATTATCTTATGCTGCAGTGTGCATGGACCATAATCTTATAATATAATGATAATATACTTATATTATCACTTATTACTTATTATCAGCTCCTTCATTCTAGTGCATGTTTTACTTTCTTTCTAAATCACAACTATCCTCTTGGGAGTACAGGACACTTTATCCACCATCGCTTTTTCAGTGCTTCCAAAACCAGAGATAAACTTTGTGAGGCATTTCCCTGGGTCCAGCACACAACTCGTTGGAGCACCTTGGGAGACCAGCAGCTACAGGATTTTCTGATTTGCAGGAGGAGATGGTCAAATGAAAGCTCCAAACCCCAAGCAAACAGCAGAGCGCTGAGTGCCAAGCCCCTGGACAGGCTCTTGTTGGGAAAGATGGGACGGGAAAAGCTTACAAATATCATTGCCTGGCAAGAAATCCTGGAGATGTAAAAGCTGTGAGTGGAATAGAAATGAAGGGCAGCTCTGAGATGTGATCATGGCAGGCAGGAGGACGGGGATGAGCTGGAGGTGGGTGGAAGGACAGAAAACAAAAGGACCCAAGGGTGCAGCCCCTCTCCACCCTGCCAAGGCATCAGGGAAAAGGTGGATAAGAAAAGTCTCTTTAGAGTTTAGAATACAGGATGATATGGTGATAGAGCAGTTCTCACGGGCTGCAGGCAAAGTCTGTAGGGTTTGTATCTCGTGCTGGTTGGTCACTGTAAATTAGAATATTCAACACAAAAAAGAGATAGAATGGATTGGAACAAGGTTCTCACTCTTTTACCTTCCTTACCTCTCTTACCTCACACCCTCTCTCTCTCCCCTTTTTCTCTCTTTGGGGTTCCCTCCAGCCCAGGCTGGTGGCTGAAGGCAAAGCCCTTTTTACCCACCACCCTGCAATAAACCCAGGTGTGTCTAGAACATCTCAGCTCTGCAGAGTTCCCTCTCCCTGCCGTCCACAGATGCTCCTACACACTCTAAGTTGCCCTCCCTGTGCCTCAGCTCAGCCCTAACCTGTTTATTCCTCTGTCAGCTCACTCTCAGCCCCTCCAAACCTGATGGAGGTGTAAAGTAGGCTAAGGCACAACCTGAAAACAACTTCCACCCAGTGAAATGGAGCACAAGCAGCTCAAGGGGAAAGGCTGCTGTGCACACTTACGTAGTTGCCAAGGGCCCATCAACCCTCACAGTGTTTTATCAAAGGCAAAAGTATATTCTACAGAACTTTTTTAAGACTCAGAACAGCTCTTTTTTTTTTTCCCCCCCACAGTAACTGCCTACTTCAAGAGGATACCAAGCTGAGGTTGGGTGAGATCTTCCAGTTCAGGCCTTCCCCTCAACTCAGAAAATTAAAAGAATGTAGGAGTGACAGCAGGATTTGGTAACATGGTGATGAATGATGTTTTTAATATTTGCCTTCATAAAAATCAAACTGTCTGTACATTTTGCAGGCAAAGTACTGCTGATGCTTCTAGCAAAGCATTTCAATTTTTAATTGGTTTTTAGTCCTTTACATTGATTTTTTTAACCCTTTTATTGATTTGAAGCCCTTCATTTCACTGATTTTTAAAGCAATAAAAGTTCTATTTAAAATGCATTATATCTGTTGACATAGATTTAATACATCAATAGCATGAAACTATTTCTTGGGCCAAGCAAAAGTTTCACTCAACTCTAAAGACTTTTTCCTGCTGTTCAAAACCACTAAATAAATATTTAAAGTTTTGTCAATACATGTTTTTTTCCTCATTTTTAGAATTGCTGAAGTTAGCTAAAAATAATTTTAAAACAAGTGCAGCATTAATATATTCTGTATACCAATATGCTTTTGAAAAGGAGAGACCTCTACATAGACTTTCCAGCCTTCTAATGCAATGTGTGGTTGGAGTTTTTTGTTTTTACATAAAGCCCTCTCAGACTTGAACTGTGCTTTATTAAGTAATATAAAATTTAAAAGTATACAAAGTATAACATAGCTTGCATAGTTTAATATTATATATTGAAATATGTGCATTAAGTTAATTGCACAAATATATTATAGAAAATTAGAAAATACAGCGCTCAAACCACATTACTTAGAAATTACAGGGGAAGCTCTTGCAAAGATCATGGCCTAAAACAACAGAAGATCACTTGGCAATTATTTGGAATTACTGTCCTGGGAGTTAGGGCTATGAGTCCAGAATTGAGGGAATTTCTCCATGTAGTGGCTTACCTCGTGTCACTAAATGCCCTTTGGAAAGAATGTCTAACTGACTCCTAATTATTGAACAATATTCACTTATAAAGTCACCACATGGTTTAATTAATGTTTATTAGCTGCCCACTGTTTTTGCTTTGCACACATCCCCAGTAACACCCCTGCAAAGAAAAGTTACTTACACACACAGATTGCCTAACACGTTTGGTTCAGTCTGGTTTGCACTGTTACATAATTTGTTAATTCTATGATCCCACTTCCCCCCACGAGCCTTCCATGCCACCCAAGGCACTGAGGAGAAAAGGAACTCACCAACACTGAGTAACAAAGAAAAATATATTTTATGTCTATCTCGTCTTCTCCAGTTTTACCTTCCAAAACATATGTTTTTACCAGGATTTTTCTATGCTGTTGGAGTTCTTAGTGTTTGGATGGTTAATTAAATGTCACTCATTGCACCAGTTCTGCACATGGGATGGTGAGCACACAAACATACAAAACATCGAAAAAACATTCAAAACTATCTCTATTTTGGACACACAAAGGACAAGGCAGGCAGCAGAAGGCCAGGCAGGAAAACTATTTTAATTTTCTGACTCCATCTTATATACACTTTTTACAGAAGGCAAAAGATTGGCTACACAGGTTGCCACCTCTTTGACCTTGTTGGTGAACATCACCATCAATCATATTTCTCCTCCCAAAGGAGAAACGTGTAAATAAAATAGCTAAGTTCTAAATATATACACAGTTTACATGGAGCTGCGGAAGAATCTCCACTACAAAACTGCAAACACTCAAAAGCAAGAAAACTTAGGGCGACACAAAAGCACTGAAATCAGTCCAGATATGGATCCTCAGTATTACCTATGGCATAGTCCAGGCTCAACTCCCAGCAGTGTTTCTCACTGATGATCATGAACTTTGCAAAGCAAACTGAGGCGTCATGACAAGGCGGATGGAAATTTCCAACCTGTAGAAATTTTGGCTTAGGGAATTTGCTTGGAGTTTTCCTACAAATGCACATACAGTTTTGTCTTTCTTAAACTTCAACACAAATTATTCCCCACCCCCCCTTCAAACTCAAGGACTCCTCAGAGATTTATTTTTTTTCATTCAGGGTTGGGTTCTACTAGTTTGCTTGTTTGAGGAGGTTCAGTCGGTTTTCGGGATGTCATTTTGTTAAATTTTTTTCTGTTTTCTCTTTCTGGGTTTTTTCCTCTTTGGAAAAGAAGAGTTGATTTTTAAGGGGTTGTTTTTCCTCCATTCTGAAGCAGCTGAGAGCTCTTTTAAGCTTTAAAAGAGCAACAAAATTGAGATCTCTTATCTTGGCTCTCAGTCAAGAAGCTTGCAGATACCAGGAGAGTGATAGTGTCTGAGGTTATCACACAGAGCCACCACGCAGCTTGCACTGAATCCACAAAATCCAGCCCCTACCTGATTATGGCATATTTGGGCAACTCATTTTGGATGCTGGAATAATGTGGTCACCAGGTGGTGACTCCTGCTCTGGTGCTTTCCCACCCCGCGGGTCCCCAAGCCACATTGGGCACATCACACAGCTGATGTTCTCTTCCATCAGCAGTCCAAATCTCCCTGCAACACATTCCGCTCCACACGGGCCTCGCAGAAGGAGATAAAGATGCCCAGGCAGAAAGATCTGATTTGATTTTTCAGATCAAAAAGAGAGATTAACAAAAGAACAAACGGCAGTTGGGATGCTCAAAAGGCGGCGAGAACCGGGCACCTAATTCCCGTTTGGCACCTCCCAGTCGCAGCTTCATCACTTGCCAAAAGTTTTCTTCAGAAAATATCTGTATTCTGGGGCTGACATTCCACAGTTTCAACTTAGAGGAAAAAAGAAAGTCGCGAGACCAAACGTTGTTTTACAGAATTTTTCACCAAAAAAAAAACCAACATAAAACAAACAAACCTTCCTGAACAAGCCTACCAGTCAAACGTCATTGATATTCACAGAATATGCTGCTTATGTACAAGACTTCCTTCAAAGCAGGAAATTACTTTCCATCTGAGAGAACAGACTAACTGTAAAAATCCATTTTTTTTAACTGGGTTTTATTTGCTGTTTGTTTCTGAAATTTAAACCAAACACTTTAGATACACCCAACGGCTTTCATAACTGGCTCCACTTAGAACTCATTCATTGGCATTCATTCAAATGTGCTTAATACTATAGACACACATTTTTAAGTGATTACACTTTATGGTGCTTTAGTCTTTGAGGATTGCTAATGGGATACAAACTTTTCCACTCCATTTGTGTAATTATAAACCACTTTTCCTTATGTCCAGGCTGAGGCAATGTTCAAATCCTATCTGCTTCCTGGCAAATAACAAATGAACAGCGCAGGATAAAAGGACCATGTAGAATAAAAGGGGATTTATCTTCGCTTTAAAGAGGGGAAAAGCATGCAGCAAGGTCATTTCCTACAGATAAATTGGAAATCATCATCCTTTCAGTTGATACTACTTTTCCTTGACAAGTGAGTAAGTCTTAAATGTTTTCGACTTGACACTGTATATATTTTTTAAAAGCTAGCAGGGAACTGCAGTTCCACATTACATTTTCTTAGTTTTTTGAGCATCAGTTTTCCCCTTGCTTCAGAAAAATCTCATTACCTACCATCAATATCTCCATCTCATTAAAAGCTATATGTAATTACTCAGTCTGCATGGATTATTCAAAGCACTCCCATAAGCTTGATTCTGCTTACTCTGCTCCTTCCATGCCCCCACCCCTCTATCCATGGCTCTGGCCAACTGGATATTTGGACATAAGAAAAGGGGCACTTGTCATATACAACACAAACAGGGGAGGTTCATGAAGCTCAGAAACTGCTGTAAGAAAAAAAAAAATCTTGCTTTACTAAGTCATTGCAAGGCCTGACTGAGGAAAGAAACAAACAAACACGGTTTTCTATTCTTAAAAAAAAAAATGCCCTTCAGGAAGACTTTTCATTTACACCAACTCATCAGCTGCCAAAATTGACCTCTGCTTTAAAACCACGTATCTCCCTTCCAAATGGCATTTTCATTAAGATGAAATGCCTCTTGAAGCCTTTGGAGAATTTGCATTTGGTAGACACAGCACACTGTCATCAAATTGTACACAATTAACCTGAAATTAGAATGAACTACAGAAAAGCAATTAAAGTAAACCATCAAAGAAATGAAAAAAAAATAAATTGGTAACTCTTCAGTGAACATTTTTTGGAACAAATACAGATAGGTTTGCAACAGGCCTATTCAAGAGAGGTCCAAGACACACCACAGGGCAAAGTGTAAATCTGTCATTCTAAATCTTGCCAGGTAAGTATGTCCTGCCATGCCAGATTTTGCTCAAGTTTTTCTCTTATGTTCTCTTCAGCATCTCTCATCAACACCTGAACTGGATGAAACCACATTCTACTTGCCTACAGACCTTCACTGCCTAATGCAAGAATGGACATAACCAGACAATGGATTCTCTGGGGTTTGCTTGGCAAGGTGGTTTTTGTCATCGTTTTGGTTTTTAAAGAAGGCAGAAAGCAATGAAGGAGCCAAGACAGGAACAAGTCACCGTGCACTGTGTGGGGGAAACACCAAACTTACAGGCTCCTCAGCTCAACAGCTAGATGAGAAGTCTTGATGAGCCACTGGGGTCTCTGCATTTACCTCACTGTGTCTTGGATCAACTCCTACAAAGCAGCAGAACTCAAAGACCCAACTCATATCCGAGTCCTGCTTCCCATTCCGTACATACAGAGCACTGGATAATGTTCTCGGTGAGTCACAGCCCTGGAGCAGCAAACAATTGTTCTCTGCACCAAACAAGAAACACGCCATGGTCTTCTCCAGGCAAACTTCCTTCCCAGAGCTGATCTTCAGGTTGCCATTAGTGAAGGCACTGGCGTCACACCGTTGTTAAAGAGTGTGACAAAGGCAGGAAAGACACGATGATGACTTTCTTGTCATGATGACTCTTCCCTTTCTGTGTCTTGATTGCAAGAGCCAAACAAGCTTCCACTTAACCCTGCTGACTCCCATTCCAACACCACGTCCCTTCTCCTCATTGTAAGGGCCTCTCCTATTGCCACAGCAGCCCTTCACCTCAGTTCTCTGCCCTGCAGCTATAGTCCTGGCCATAATGGATAAGCACCGGGGATGGAGGGAAGGAATAGAAAAGCTCCCTCTGAGAACAACTGGATTGCTGCTGAATTCTGAGGACAGCCAGCACAAAAGGAATCGACACCTGTTGCTTTGCAAGAGTAGCTCAGTCCTAAATTCCACACACCAAACCGAGCACGACAATTTCTATGGTAACCAAACAGCTTTCACTCTTTTTTTTTTTTTTTTTACCCAGGAGACTTCCTTTTAAAATATAGATGCTTAAAGCACATTTCACAGTCTGGTTTTGAAAATGCGGATGGAAATAGAAGGGCTCTACTTAGTATTACTTAAATAACAACAACAAAAATATCCTTACAGCATAAGCATGACGACATGTCTCTTGCCCACTCTCCAAAAATAGCCCAAACAATCAAATGTCAACAAGTCACAACAATCTGAAAAACTAACCCAAAGTCATGTATTTTACAGCAATCCTAGGGGACTATTATGCCTGGAAGGATACCCTCTTGAGTCTTGAGTAATTCTGCAGCTTTTATAAATAATCCTGAAATTCAGACCTCAAAGAAATACTGACTACCATTCTTGAGCTTCTCATTAACAGGACATAAATTGGTTTCTTCTCTCCAACCTTTAGGTTAACTTCAGAGGACACAACTGAAATGCTAACAGAAATTTTAAGAGTGGCAGGTAATATTTTCAGGCTGCCATTATCACAAATACAAGTTCCACAGTTAGAGGAAATACGTAGTTTATTGAAGGTTGTCACCACACTGCCTTCCTGCAGTTCCTTTAATTCTGATCATGTATATACACATCAGCATTGCTGTCTTGTACTACATTATTCTATAAAACAAGCACAAGTGGAGTTAAAATAAGCTACAAACGCCACCTATTTCTTTTGTCTCTGCAAAAATTTCTAACTAAACCTGTGTTTTTTTTAAATGGTTTGAATTCTCATTTCTACTATGTATGTTAGAAACTTCAAGCCCACATACTTTAATCAAGACCCAAAATTGGAAAAAAGACAAAAAAAAACCCCCAGAACAATTTTCACAAGATACTGTTTTAATTATTTGCACCCCATAATCAGAATGACTGGGGAACACCTACAACGTATGGATTTTAATTTCAAATCATTCTAATCTAAACAGTTGGAAAAATTTACCTCTTCACACCACCTGCTTAACACAAGTCTCTTTTTCTGTCCCAGAGTTGTATCCTGCTTTGGGGCCACACAGCTACTCAAGTGTTACATTCTGGACTCACAAGCAGGATCTTGAGATTTCTAACTGTTGACCTTCCAAATGTTTTTTAAAAAGCCTCCAAAATCATAACCACTGTAACAGATGCTGGGTAGAATTTATGTAATGCCCAAAAGGTTCATTATGTCATTTATAACCCAGGATAACAACAGTGCAGCATTTGTATTCGATTTTTTTCTTTTTAGGTACTTTTAGACACCAGTTTCCAAATTCAAGGATTCAACCCATCCTGACACCAAGTAATCCACACAACCTCTACTGCCAGATGGAGCTAAATGACTTCCAAGCCAAACCTTAGGGGGTTGGCTTGTGCTTTAGAGTAGGGGAGGAGGAGGGAAGATGTCCAGGGCTTTTTTTGGCCTTTTTAATTGTACACAGGGCTATTTTTGCTGCACCTGTAGGCAAGACATTCTGCTGGTCTCAATGATGGTTTTGTTGCAGGTATAGAGGAGCATAGGGACAGTGATGGAAAAACATTGTGTGAGCTCTACACATCACTGAAGGCTGCTCCCAATTTTCCAAGGGGCAGTCTGTTCATACTTTATCATCCAGCACACAGTTATTTCACCAGCCTACCTCCTAGAGCAAAGACCTAAAGACCACCTCAACCACCCAGCTCAACGAGGATGCTGCAGCTGGAAATTGAAAGGGGGCAGGAATGATTGCGTGGTGTTTGGAAGGTTTGAGCCCACAACATCCTCTCCATGGTCAACAGAAGCAGAAGGTATAGGTTCAAACAGCAAGTGAGGCTTCAAAAATATCCAGCTCTTCCTATTTAAAATAACGTGTTTTGTAAGGACTTGGCTTACTACTTCAACACCCTCTCCCACAACAGTTTTATTTAATTCTGGTTGGCTTATCCAGTCACTTGGTAACCTAATACTACTATTTATGTTGTATCATCTCATTGATTTTATTTAATATCTGTGCCTGTAATTTGGTATTAATTTTTATATTTTGATTATAAATTCATGATAGAAGGGGCAGAACTGACTGCTGCAATTCACGGACCAGTTACAAACCAGTAAATTAACCCATGTAAACAATGAATTTCTGCCAACAGCTCTGAACCTCTCAAATTATTAAGTGTGAATTACAATAATAAATAGATGAGGCAGGAAGGAAATAATTTTAATAATTACTGAATTATGCATACTAAGATAAGACTTTGAATCTTAATTAAACCCTGGCCTTTGCTTAAGCACTGTATAGGCAAGTAAGCAAAAGCATTAGTCACCACAGGCAAAATAAAATGGTTGAGGTATTGATAACTACAGACAGTTCTTAAACAGACTTCTTCCCCGGACTATGCATTAAAAAAAAAAAGTTAATTGAAATGTTCTACGTGAAAGATAGCTACAGTAAAAAAAACTGCTAGTACTTTGATACAATAAAGAACAGCATTATGTATTTCCCAAGTTTCCATGCATCTGGTAATTATGCAGTGATGGTTGCTTATATGCAGAACCCTGCTTGGCAGGGCCTACACATATAACATGAACAATTTTTTGTTCCTACTTAGGTATCCCTAATTCTTCCTCAGTACAAGCAACTGTGTGAGGCACAGGAATTTCATCCCCAAAGCTGTTTCTATGCCACAGTTGTTGTGCATGCAGTGCCACAGGTGCCCTCAGTGCTCTGCAGACACAGCAGCCAGTCTATAGAATACAGACACTGGGAAGTGCCTGCTGCCTTGTTCCTGGACTCTGGAAACACACCTCCAAGTCTGGCTTCTCTGATCTACAGCAAATAAAAACTGCACTATTTACTCCTGCCCCCAGAGCAGCTCACAAGCAGCAATGTTAATCCCCAGCTCACAAAACTGGACAACAGTTACACATGGGAAAAGGCAGGGATGTCAGGGGATCAGAAACAAAATGCTTTCTTACAGCTGTCCTGGGCTGCAGTGTAGGATGTGCACAAAGTATTTATTCCATCCCCATCCCCATGAGCTGTTGGAACCAGGTGGGGCAGTGTTTTCCCAGGCCCCTCCTTTGGGCTCTTCTGCTCATGGCCCATCAATGCCTTGCCCAGGACTCCCAGGGAACTCCCTCCAGGAGCTCTCTCTGTTTAATGGGCCATCAAGGACCCACTGCACGACTCCTCATCCCATTGGGAGATGCTCCCAATGCCCAGGGGGAGGAGCCAAGAATTCCCACCTGCAGAGAATCTGGGATTTGGGACAGGACAAGCAGCCCTGAGCCACTGGATTCCCAGAGGAGCAGAGCTCCCAGACCTTTCTGTGGGATCACTGCTTCAGGAAGAGCCCCTCACCTGGACTGCTCCCACCACCCTGCTCAGGGTGTGTTCTGACTCTGGCAGTGCTCTTTTGTGTTATTGCATTGATTTGATTTTATTTCTACCTTTTTACCTTTCTTCTTCTTAAATTGTATTTCTGGCTTGGAGCCTCTCACTTGTTTTGCTTTCAAACCACGACAGTGTCCTGCTGGGACTGCTGATTATCTGGGGAAGCCTTCACTGCTCCTGATTCCCCCAAAGAGGATACAAAACACTGCTGTGTCTACCCAGGATTGAAGGAAACACCTGGCCACACCTACAGCAACTCCATGCAAGACTCTTTCCCTAAGTTTAGTGCTTATAAATCTAGCAAGACAATCCTTTTGGCAGAAAATATTAATTCTATTCATTCGCTCTGTTTCACCTATACCTTTGAAAAATAGTCCTATTTTTCGTTGCTGGTTTTAAGTTCTTCCTTTAAATTAATGTTCTGGAGTTGGTCACAAAACCCACAGACAAAACCACATAAAATAAAAATAAGCACCTAACCAGATCAAACCTCATGGGCAGCAGTATAAATCACACAGACAGCAGAGCATCAGCCAGCCTTCACGTGCATTTACAAACACATTTGAGGATTTTCATTTTAGTCATTACTCACTGGCATCAAACCACAGGTAAACTGCTTCTGGCAGCAAAAAAACAAAAAAAAAACCAAAAAAAAAGGGTTGGTGGTAGGGTAGGGGGTGGACACAGAAGGGAGAAGGAGGGAATAGGTGATGGAAACAGGTACAGAAAGAATTTTTCCCTTCTTTTATAGGCTACTTCTTGCATAAAGCAACAGCTGCCACGGTTTCAACTCCTTGAGCAAGAAGGACTTTACTATTCCTTCTCCAATGGAGATCAAAACCCTGTGACAGACCTGGGTGTGATAAATAAAGCCACATCCCAAATGTGCCACAGGCTGGCCCAGTAACGGAGCAGAACTCTTGAAACATTACCCCTTTCCCAAATGTATAGCTGTTCACACTTTCTGCACAAAAAAAGAAGAAGGTGAGACGGAACAGCATTTGATCTTTTTTCTACTTCCAAGTATATTTCTGTGCAGACACTACCAGAAAAAAAAATAGTCTTTGTGCATGTACTGCATCTTGCATGCAGGAATTTTATTACACATCCCCACTGGCAGACTAAGGCCACCTGAACAGTAAATGAGCATGTTTCACATTCTCACCTGCTGCTCACACAGTACATTTTTTTTTTTTGCTCCTTACCAGCACGGGAAAAAAGAAAAAGCTCTGGAATTTTTATCTGTAAACAAACCTGATCTTCAACCTCTCACCTACAGTTTCTACATTACAGCATACATGATTCAAACAATATAGAAAAGCATTAGATTCTGCTCTAGTAACTTCTACCACACGAGATGGGATCCTGAACTACTTGGCGATGTTTGAGGGCATTGCAGGGCTGCTAAAACTCAAGGGGATTTGCATTAAAGCAAGCATTCTTATCTTATTACAATTCCATTCCAGAGCCATTCAAAGTAACTTCACACAAACACAGGGGTTTTCATTGTCATGACTAGACCTCACTTTGAAAAGTAATGGTGCATTTGTTTGTTGTAAAGAAACTTATCTTATTGTGGAAATAAAGATAAAAATGGTATACGCTGTTTGTACATATTGAAAACTAGGACAGTTACAGTGCAATTCCTACCATGAAAACATCTTTCAAATCATTAAGAAGGCAGTTACTTGACAGGGTACTGGTGGCCCTAAAGTAGATGCACAGCTGGACATGCAGAAATCCCCAATTTCAAACTGGGCTTATCCATTTGCTACTCAGACAATGAGTAACGCCATTAAGTTCCAGTCTTCCCCTAAACAGCTCCAGGGATGGTGACCCCACCACCTCTGGGCAGCCCAATTCCATTTGTTACTAAAATCCTAGTTGCTAATTTTTATATTAAAAAAGAAATTTAAAATCCTGTTTATAAGATCACTGTTAGCTACAGTTTCCCTACCCCCTGTAATATCATACAGGGCAGAGTATGTCCTCATAGGGAAAATAAACACAAAAAGCATATGGAAAGTTTAATGGAAAAAAAAATAAAGCAAGAAGAAAGGTGAGGGAATGGAACTTTAAGAAACCATAGGTGCAAATATATGAACTAGCAGGCTATTTGTTCCATAACATAACATTTTGCAGCAGGAGCCTGAAAATTTGTAAATATGAATGCTGGTGCATGTTTTGTGGGCTTGGACTCTTCAAAGTACTTATGATGAGCACTTACATGCGCATAGGATGAGAGCTGATTTACCTAAAAGAAGTAAGATCCATGTTGCCCTAGCAGGTTAGAGAATCAATGTACAATGCATAATAAAACCCCAGTTTTCATCCGGGATGATTTAGAGGAAGAAAGATCCAAATGTGGAACAGACTGCCTGCTAAATAAAATCTGTTGGGGCTGCTGAACAAAACTAAGTTAATTTGGCAGGTGGACTCCTAACCCAAGTTGCTCTTAATTCACAGACGTTTTTTGCCAGACAAGGGAGTCTTGCTTACGAGGCACTCGCAGGGTACGAGGGTGGAATGCAAATTCAAATATGTTCCATTGTTCCTCAGGAAAATTCCCCAAAGGGTGCAGTGCACTGGAAAATAACAGAGCATCGTGCCATCTGGAAGTTCACAGTAGCATAGATGCAAATAATTAGAGTTCAGAGTTGCAAAGAGAATCCTTCCCCTTTCTCCCACCAGATCGCCACAGTTTTGTTTCTTCTAATTCAGCCAGACACCCAAAAACTTGTGAACAAATGCAACAAGCAAGAGGTCACCCTGACAACAAACAGCCCAAGGCTTTTGGGGGCATTTTTGCCCTTAGAGCCTCCAGCTCAGCCACCCCATTAGGAGCACACAGCTCATCTTCCCTGAGCACAGAGCTCACAATACTGCACTGAGTGACTTCTTGTCTGCTCGTTAGCATGGACAGGAGGTACAGGAAACCAAATTCCCCATTAAAAGCAGCCAAGTACCTTTGCTGAGCTCTCCCAGATGAGGATGGAGGCTCAGGGCTTGGTCAGTGTACTTGGAAGTATCTACAGACACAAGAGGGTCTCCAGCAGGAGCACAGCATTGCTTATATATCCTCATAGCAGGTTTTAAGCATATTAAGCATATTAAGCACATATCCTTATACAAATACATTTTTAACCTATATAGTGCCACTGAAGAGTTTCAGATCAATGTTTGTACCTAAAGATTTCATTCTGACTCTATTAAAGTAGAATTTGGGAAAAGAAAAAAAAAAAGAAGAAAGAAAGAAAAAAAAAAGAAACACAAAGTGGCCTCCTTGTGACTTTAGTGTTCACTTTCAGACCTTCAGCACACAGATATCAGTGATTAGCACCATCCCAAGGGCTGCAAAGATGCATATTTGGTTCTCAGTCCCTTAATGACAATGCCCATGTCTCTGCTGTAGCAGTTATGCAATCATTCCTCTAGCCTGTGACCCGATGATGAGCTAAGATGATGTGAATGAATGTGACAGAGTCCATCCACTCTTTTCTTAATTCTTCTAAGATTACTGAGTGCAGGCTGGCAGGGGTTCAAAGGAGGAGAAACGCAACAATTCAATCCTGGTTTTTTCAGATTAAAAATCTTAGTGTGTGGTAGGGAAGACAGAGGAGTGATGCATCAATAGAGCTGAGTTAGAAGCAGTTCTTATGAAAAGCCAAACAATTACACTGAGTCTTACTTTCAACCAACATTTGAAATGCCCAGGAAAATAACTGGGGAATCATTACACTGAGAAATGTGTAAATCATGTTTCTAGTGTGCATGACTGTATATTTAATTAAAACTGGATACAGCAGTTATTGTGTGTTAAATAGAAATCCAAAAAGCACTGAAGTTGAAGACCATTACAATAAATAAGTACTGACTTTTGCATGCTAACTCATGCACGATTGTAGCAGGCTGAAAATGAAAATGTGTCCATTTTCAGCCTTGGAGGCCTTTAATAAACTATCATTCCTCTTTTATTCATTTGCAAGATCTAAGGGAGCTTCTATTCTTCATTCATTTGAGTAGCAGTCTCCTTTACCAGTGAGGCTGATGAAACCCTAAATCACATTAATGCTCTTGCCACTCCTCTTTCCTACTCTGTACAGAAATCTTGCAACACTCCCCACCAGCTTCATTAAGCCCATCCTAAAACTTGCCCAGTAAAGAGCAGCCCTGTACTCCAACCATCAAAGGTCTGCAGGAAAAAGGGTCTTGCTTTTCAAGTCTTAACTTCTACTGCAGAATGGGAATGAGTGAAAAAAAAAAAAAAAAAACAGGTTTCTTCACAGCTATGAATCAAATTCAAGTCCAGGGAAATTACCTGGTTGGAATGGGAAAGTAATCAAGAAAGTGTTAACAACTGCAGCCTCTCTTTTTCCATTTTTTATTAAAAAAACAATAGAAAGGCCCATTAAACTGCAACTCCAAGAGGGGGAAAACAGTACCCCCCTGATATGAGACATGAAAACAGATCTTAAAACAGCTAAAAACTGTATTAACAACCCTGTTCTGAAGGGGAAGAAACTTAATGACAAGGTAAACTGGACATTTCATGCCTCAAAGAGTGAAAGAAGCAGAGACAAAGCTGAAGAAATTCCCCAAGTCCATGGCCAGCATTCCAGTTGCTAAACTCCCCAACCACTTCTCACCACCACAATATTGGAACTCTGAGAAATGCTGTTTATTAAGGGAAGGCCTCAACAGATTAAACTTTCAGACTGCAACAGCAAAATACAAATACATATGAAATGAAATCCTATAGAGGACAGCCTCTTTTCCAGGTCTCTTGTTGCATGATATTCTGCATCACAGCATGACATGAAATGAATGCTTCCAAAATTAAGGCAAGAAAAAATGCATTCCACATTTTTGCAGGTCATATCTTGACAATAAATATCCTTTTAGGCCACATATATCTCACAACCACCTTTCCACAGCCCTGACCTATCAGCATCCTATTTATTTGAACACTGCTGAAAACCAGCTGTGCTCAATGCAGTCATTCCATCACCACATCCTTCCTCCAGGATAAATATGACAAATCCTACACAGCACATCCTCATCTCCTGAGGTGACAGTAGCCATTCACAGGAATGTTTCTCAATTTTGGAGATACAGCCTTCCATCTCACCCAAGGAAGAGTAAGCCAAGTTTTCCAGGTTCTTGCATGTTAGCAATTCAGCATTCCCTCACCTGAAATCACTTCTGCCCTCTACAAAAGTAAACAACACAATTTAAATTGTCAGATTTAGGAATGAGTCTCTCAATCCAGGCGACTGAGTATCATTTAGAGCTTCACACAACATCCATTTTCACAGAATTTCATCATATTGGTTGACCAAAACCACTTTCCCTGAGTAACCAACTAGCTGGGGAGATCCCTTCAATTAATTTAAGATAAACTGTGAGCTGCACTGAGAGGACTGCTCAGAATTCCCATTAAAGGACAATGTAGCAGCATCAAAAACACATTTTACTATTTAGCTTCTCTTCCTTTTTTTTCTTTTCAACATCACACCACTGGCACAGCACTGTGAAGTATTGTTGTAACTCTGCTTTTCAGGACATGGATATGCCCTAAGGGGCCTATCATTGATTGCTCTGAATAATATTTCTTAACTGCAAAGGAAAAGATGTAGCAAGAATAAAGGGGTCAGCTATTAAAAAAAAAGAAAAATAATATTCTTAAAATATTCTAAAATGGGATTATTTTATGATGAAGATCACAGAGACATCCCTTTCCATGAGTTGTGAGGTCCTCCTGGTGAAGTATTTTGCCTTCATTTACCAGACATAATTTGTAATAATTAAACTTCCTGGACGTCTCATTCTACATTCTGCATTGTGACTTCATGCTGACATCACTTCAACATAAATTTTCTGAGATATTACTGGTTCTTTGCCAGCTAAAAGGAAACGTTCTGACAGTGAAACTGAATATTGAGGAACACTGACACCATTCTGCAGCATGGAATTTGGTTTTTTTTTAATAAAAGAAGACAAAAAAAATTAAAAAGAAAAAATATGGACGCTTTCTATTCTTTTTGGTCATTCTTCCTCACTACAGAACTCTTCACACCTTTGTCAAGAGCAGCCAGACACACCACAGCCATTCTTTTGGGTAGAAACAAAAATATGGAAGATTAATTGGCCACCTTCAGGCACTGAAAGAGATGAGCATTTGAAATAAACATAAGGGTAAGAAAATGAGAAGTAATTAACCTTTCTGGCTCATCTGTCTCCCTGTGCCTGCAACCTGGCATGTAGTTTTGTCACATCAATGAGCAAATATCCCATACAGGTACTGGGACTTTCATCAGCCCAGCACTCCTCAGTGCTCTCTGTGAAATGAAAATAAAGCACATTCCTCCTTCTGAACCATCACCAGCATGGAAGTGAGAATAGAGACTCTATTTCCAAAAGGCAAAAACCATTTAAAAATTAATTCTTCATTAAAGGAAAAGCTTTTTTTGTCACATTTAAGTAACTGGTCCAGGTGTATATCACTGAAATGCAATAGCGATTTTTGAACCAATATCCTCTATGTGAGATAACAGTATGTCTGGCAATGGGGAGCTCAGCTTTTTATCCCACCAGTCACCTCATTTTTTAACTCTAAATCAGTCCTAACTGGCTGATTCACTGCAGGAGTAAATCAGATCACCAAAAGAGTTTTGGGTGGAAATGCAATGAAGAATTATTCAGGAACAGGCTTGCAACGAAAACTAGGTTTTCACTGTTACTTAAATTATAGAAGAAGGAAGAACAGAACAAAACAACAAACCAACAAGAAAATTCTGCATTTTTCTGAGCATAATATAAAGATGCAGCCCTACTGTATAATCCTCTGGTTTAGTAACCTTGCATTCTGTATTTCCATTATGCCAACAGAGGACTCAGTTCTATAGAACTACTTACATGTGGCCAACATTTGTTCCAACTAAAAACACAAGAAAGAAAGAAAAAGCAACACACTTCTCACATCACATTGCTGTGCTGAGAGTACAATCCACTGCACAACTCCTGTCCCACCCAAACAGCCCAAGAATTTCTCAGTATCTTCTGTACGTGGGCTGGGGAGGCACAACCACTGCAGGACAAGGGTCCTCCTGGACATTCAGCCAAAGGAACAGGACAGCAGAGTTGGTTGGGATAATTAGCAGTTGGAGGTTAAGATTAAGAATTTCCCAACACAAAAGCAGTTTTCTGGGACAAGAAAGTCGGAGGCACCTGTGAATAGCCCTCCAGTCCCCTAACAAGCCAGATAAAACTTCTCTAACAACTGAACTGAAACGTGCTTGTCTAAATTATTTTAAACTCTACTCCTATTGTACTGAGAGGGATGTAGAACCTCCCATGGGTGTTTTCAGAGCTCACAACAGAGAAGAATCCTTTTTCTTTAGTATCCTTTTTGTCTTGGCTAACAATGACATTGTGAAGAGCACGCAGTGATGAAGACCACAGAATTTCATATACATTGACTCCTTCCTCTTTAACTCCCACCCACTTCCCCCACCACACCCCAGAGTGCCAATCTTCTTCAATTTGCCCCATGAAAGTGAAAATTTATTCTCCATCACCATATCATCTTCACTGATGAACGATCAGGAACCTCTATCAATTTACACAACATAAAGACCTCAGCAAAAAATACGAGAGCTTTTCAAACTAACAAAGACCCGACTGATTTGAGTTGCACACAATCTCCAGTCATCTCTAGCTTTACTTCTCCTGTACAAAACCAGACAGTGATGCTCTCCTGGAGAGCACAGCCCCTCATCTTGCATCCTTTTCTTCCCTTCCTGCATCTCACACACACAAGGGGAAGATCAGTGCAAAAACAACCAGTGACAGCAAGGCTGCCAAGCTTTAAACAGAACCTTGGCAGTACAAATTTCACTAAAAAAAAAAAAAAGACATTTTTTGGGTTGGTTTTTTTGCTATAGGTCAGTAGTTTGAATTCTGTCCAAGTGAACACTGCATAAAGGTTGTTACGTGATGCTGAGGTGCTAAATGACCTCAACTCTGACAGGAGAATCTCACTGGCTCTGCTCTCTGGGGGCTGCTCTGACACGTCTGCAAGGGGTGACTGCATTGAGCTGCTCCCTGCACAAACCCACAGAAAAAACACCCTCATTAGAACTGTCACCTTTGTGCCCAGCTCTCCACAGGAAAACTGAAGACTCCAGCAAAACAAGTGAGCTCATCCATCCTGCAGCAATTCCCCGAGGAAACGCGGAGATTACGACCTGTATCCGGATTTCCAGGTGACTGTTTTCCCTTTGGTCCATCGAGACCTTTTTACACAAGGCAATAAAAACTAACAAAGCAAAAAATTAACAAGTAACGCCTTCTGAGTAAAAGGAAACAGGGCTAGTGGACCCAATAATTGTGAAGAACGCATTGGATTTTGTTGTTCCAAGTGACAACAGGAGCTTCTGTTAAACCAACAGGAGTATGCAAAAGGTAAGAAATCCCAAATCTGGTGGAGTTGAAGCATTTAATCTCCTGTTAATACACTAATTTTTGACTATATGACATCCAACAGAGGCAATATTCATCCTAACACCTCTAACAACCCTAACTCCTGAAAGATTCACAGATTTTTTTACCAGGTTTGTTTACCCCAATGTTTCATTCCAGTCCATTCTCCAACCCCAGATTAAAAAAAAACCCATAAATACTATTCTCAGCTCCAGGAAAAAAAAAAAAAAACAAGCCAACAACAAACCACATTCAGTATTGTTGAATTTACAGATTCCAGCTTTAGCATCCTAAACCCCCCATGCAATCAGGGATGGGAACTGCCCAATAAGCAGCAAATGTTTCCACCTCGCTCTGGAAGGTCCCCAGAGAGATGATTTACAATCTGTAACATTTTTATAGATCATAAGGCTGGTTTACATCACTTTTATGAGATGCTTTAAAATTTATAAGTTTTCATTTTCCCCTCCCTTGGAGTCCAGTTATTAGTGGAGAGAGGCTTTAGAGGTAGCAGGGAAGATGGAAATTTTCAGATTTGAAAACAAACAGAAAAAAAAAAATCTGTGGAATATTTTGACTCCTTCATTCTGTAAAAGAATGGGGAATAAATTAATTTGGTAGGACAGTGCTTAATATTTTATTTTTACACTTCCAAATCCATTTATAACCTATGTTACAAAATATGACAACCTTATAATTTAAGTATTTAGTTCAAAAAGAACAACTTTAGAACAAACATTTTATTTTAAAAATAGGTTTTAATTGGTAAGCAAAAATTTCCAGAGCATTAGAAATTTCACAACGAAGTCAAACCTAGAGCACCATAAATTTTAATGCAGAAAATTACTACTCACTTCTGTTATCATGCAGAAGAAAAATTCTGACAGTAATAAAAAACCCACACACAAACCTAGAATAGTTTTGTTCCAATATTTACAATGGTTTCTCTCCAATTCTCCTTTTTCTTTTGTATTTAAAATACTTGAACTAAGCGGCTAATGTTATTTACAGGGAAGAGAGGAAAAATACAGATGAAGAACCTCAAATAAATATACTTTACACTGTTTGATGAGAATCAACTGCAGAGATTGAACTCTGATCTGCACAGCTACATCAGGATCTATTACATCAGGATCTACGACTTAATCATGCATTTTCCTGAGGGGCCTTCAGAACTTTTTAAATAAATATTTTACTATTAATTACATGTAGTCTCCAGATCATTTTAAGATACTTATCTTGAAGATTGAATCTTTGTAGTTGAAAGTTATGGGGTTTTTATCATATTAACTGCCTTGGTTTTTAAAAACCTACCTTCTTTCATGAAAGTATTTGCTATTACCTTTTTTTAAAAGGTGCAGTATTATATTTATCTTTCAAGAAAAAAAGAACTTAAGACCCATTTTTCAGCAAGATGCAGACAACTGTCAGAAGGTGCATATTCAAATTCAGTGGAGTAGCCTAACCCCTGTCATACACAGGAGTTCTAAAGGACAGGTTTTCCCAAAAAGAGGAAATATTCAGCCTTTGAAAAAAAAAACCTACCCTACATATAAATGTCATTGTACTCTTAAATTCAAAAGTAAGCCATTAACATCCAAGTAAATGGAGTTTCGTGGCAAATGCAAGAACAGAAAGTGTTGTTAGAAGAGCAGTCACTTCCTACAACACGGATGAAAATGCTCCCAATTTAGATTGATACTTTTAAGTTAAAAAAAAATTAAAAAGTAGAACAGAAGTCAAATGTCTGATAAATATATGGAACAATCACTTAAAAAATAAAACAAAACCCACACACTCAAAGCATCCAAAGGTCTTGAAATACCCAGGTAAGCAACAAGTATGATGAAAAGAATAATCAGCAAACACAAATATTTCCAAGGTATTCAAACACAGCTTTTCACTCACACAGAAAATGACAGCGACCATTTTATTTAGAAATTAAAGGATTGTTTTCCAAACAAATCTGTGTCTCAGTTCCATTAATCCATAGGTCACCCAAAGCAGCCTGGCAAAGGTACCTCAAGCCAAGTCTCCACATCTTTTGGCTCAAAAAAAAAGAAAAAAAAGGAGCTACCTCTTCCCTCTTTAGTTCATATTACAAGCAGATTGAAGAGAGAAAAAGGGGAGATACAGATAGATAGGCTTTTGAGTTGAGTTTGGGGCAATATTCCAAATTTCAGTTTTCACTCCAAAAGCCCAGCAGTGCTGGCTCATTTCCCCATCCTTCTTTCTACCTGTCTCTCCTTTTCTCAGAAAGCTTCACAAGAATTCTTAAACAAAGAAACATTAAGCTCAGAGAGATGTGGCTCATCCTGATGACTCCCATACCTGCTCAGCAGCTGGACAAACACCACCTGGACTATCCTGGAAGGCACTGGCCATGAGGATTTCAATCTACCAAAACACGTCTCATTCAGTTTAAAGAAGTGAAGTACGTTTTAAGCACAAAAACCCGTAAAATCATCACCAAAAGGCCCAATTTGTATTGTTTACATTCCTTGGCCAAAGATGACAATCACATTTCACAGGTTATTCACTGCCTCATCAAAAGACATTAATACAATTGTAATAATCACAGTCAGACTATCACCATGTTCTGTTTTAAGCATGACAAACATTTTTCAGAACTTTAGGTAAAGTTTTGCAAAGCCAGAGTCTTCCATCACAACTGCTGAAGGACCAACCTAAATACACACGTAATTCTGGACCAGATCAACCTGCACATTTCAGCATTGAGTTGGCTCCCCTGTACAATTCCTGTCAGAGGAAAGTTTTGCAAAGCCAGAGTCTTCCATCACAACTGCTGAAGGACCATATAAATACACACATAATTCTGGACCAGATCAACCAGCACATTTTAGTATTGAGGATCCCTTGTATAATTCCTGTCAGAGATCTGTCAGCCAAAAATCTGTAGATATCGGTTCCTCAATATTCACTCCCCAGGAGCACAGGAATTATTCAGTGCACCACAACTCAGCTCCCAGTACTCTATCCCAGACTGAAAGCACATAAAGCACCAACTCTAAGGACAGTTGCAAACACCCTGAGCACATCAGTTCACAGCATGGAACAGCTGGGTGTTTTACATTCCACTCAGGAGTGCTTCATCAAACAGTCCAGCATCCAAGATTCCAGCACTCCAAACCATTTGTTATCTGCCTCGTGTATTGTTCCACGAGACAATAAAGGGCTCAATATCTCTCCCACTGCTTTATGAGGTTACCATTTCCTTCCCTTGAATAATACATCACTACTACTGAAATGAGTGTTCCTCCAGTTGCTTCCAAAAAAAGTTAAAAACCTCCCTCATCCTCAAATGCAGCCCAGCACAAAATAAGTAGTAAATCATCTTTATTATAAATGCAGACTGTTTTTCCAGCTGCATTTCCCTTCCAAAGGACAAAATTGGTTTGCTGATGGTTTAACTAATATCACAAAATTCCAGAATTCTGCACATCCCTGGGCAGCTGCTCCAGTGCTCTGCCACCCTTAACATAAAGAAGTTTGTTTTTTTTTCCTCGTGTCATTCAACATCAAATGCCACAAAAGGATTCTCCTGATAGGAGAATCTCCCCCAAAACAGCCCCCTCTGCTTTGACTCTGCTCTCCTGTCCAGTTCAGCTGAAATTAAACTCCAGACTACACAAGAAGAGGAAATACACCTGTAAGCACAAACAGGCTTCCCTTGGAAAACAAGATACAATTGTAAAAGTAATAGGAGAAGCTTTTGTTACCTAGAAGTAGAATATATCACAGTATGTGTTTCTGGTGTATAATTACACCATGTTGTGTATGCTACAAGTTCTCAAAGTCATCTCAAACCTCACATTTTTATACATAACTGTATATGTATGCTTAAACATAAAGATCCATGATTATAGACACATATAAAAGCCAGAATCAGTTACACTGTTCCCCATTTTGGGCTACCCAGCATTATTTAACCTGGAAAAATATAAGCCTGAAAACACTCTTGAGTTATCTAGTTGTCTCCTGAAAGAAAAAGTTTTCATAAAAAAATAATTAAAAAAAAAAATATATATATATGAGCCCAGGAATCACTACTCCATGGATTACTTCCCTAATAATGTGTAGCATCCTATGTTATGAGACTAAAAAAAAAAAATTCTGCATAAAAAATGCATCATTTATGACAAGACTTTATTGTAACTTCTGGTGAGGATACACAGCTTTATATTTTCAATTGACAGTGCTTTCATCTAGTGCTCCTTCCACAATCTTCATGCTATTTTAAGATACAAAATACCTATAAAAACTGTTAATATCATGGGGATATGTGATTTTTCTAGTATGTTGGATTCCTGTTTCCCCTACAGCAAACAGCTCGAGTCCAGCCCCACAGCAAGAGGACACCAGGCATGTCAAACCCTAAAAAAGCTTTGGCAGGTTCTCAAACTAGAAACAGCCCACAAAAATCACAATTCATCTTTTTGAATAAATAGTGGCAGGAAAGGAGAAATGGCATACTATCCCCCACAGTCACAATGGCACAACAAGCTCTCAGGAAAAAAAAAATATATATATCACCCAGGAGACAGATTAAAAAGAATCCATAAAATGTGATGAAGAGTAAAATTGGAACAGTAGAAGGGAAGATGAAAGAGATACATTCACATAACTTTAATTACTGAGTTTGGGGCTTGCCTCACCCTCATCTGCATTTGCCTAATCTTGTGGAATTCAAACTATCATTTTCTTTAAACCTTCTTTTAAACACAGTCCTCCTAGAAGTGGCACTCAGATTAACTGTCATTATTAAGAATATGACATGGGCAATGCAAATTGTTAAAGCTGCCCCATTCTGGACCAGAAGAGTGGAGCACAAACTGGGACCTGGGGGCTGATTATAAGGAGGTGTAGAGATATTCTCCTTCCCTTTTTTTGTCTACAAAACACACAAATGTTTGTCTGCAAAGTGGATGCCCTCTGTGGGAAATTCCAAAAGCAAAAATCACCATCTCCCATCGTCACTTATCCAGCTGGAATTTACGTTGTTCCTGAAGGAGTTGAGAGATCTTTGAGTTTTATCAAGGAGGAGATTAAAAGATGTTTCTCCCATCTCAGGGAAGTGCCGTAAGTGTTACACTGACTATTGTCTGATGGAGCAGTGCTGTCATAACCACCCCTTATCCTTTGTGAACAGTGAGAAGGGCAAGATTTTCATCTAGTCTTAATAAAATAATAAAAAAAATCCAAGTATAAATAGTTTTATTCAGATGAGAAGCATTTCTAATCCTTTAACTTCATCTCAATAGATACTTCACACCATCCCTCAAAATTCAGTCCAAAAAAACCACTCTCCTTAAAAAAAAAAAAAATTAATTAATTCCCATGCTTCATCTCTACTAGCAAGTAACTTAAATGAGTGTGAGGAGATCCTGCACTCCGAGCAGTGAGGCAGCTGGTGCTGATCACCAAGTGCTCCCAGAACAGGATTACAGGGCTTTACTGGGGACTAGCACTGAGCCAGGCCTGTGGGTAACTGCCCCTTATCAGCTCTGGGAGGGCTCCTGGAGAGCATCTTCCTGTTGAATTTAATTTGAAAAAGCCTGCCTTGTGAAGTCTGAAATTGCTTCATGACACAAACCAAAAGGTACCAACTGTAGCAGAGACTGATTTCAAAATTAGCCCAGTCATTTATAAACTCATATCTACACACACAGAACACTTAAGTCCCTGGTGTGAGATCAATTTTTTTTGAGACAAATGCGCAGAGTATCCCCACCTGCATTAGTACAGGAAATAAAACAACCTCACAGCTTTCACCTGTGCTGAGAAGTACAAAGGAGAGGCTGGACAAAGGCAAAAAAAATACTTGTTTATTCAAGTGTGTTATGACTCAGCTTCTGGACAAGGCACAGCTTCTGGTAGCTCAAACCTCTTGTGCTGAAGTATCCCCAAAAATCCATTGTTAATACACTGCCCTATAGTGCAGAATGCCTGAGTGACACCCAAAGTCTGAAATTCTGCATAAATCCACCAGGGAAGGTGTTAAGTCATAGAAACCAAAAGGAGAGAACTGGAGAGAGAAAGCAGAGATCTCTAACACACCTTATAATGTTTGAACAATTAATTGCATCCTCCCCACATCCTTACTTGAGGGCAGTAAGGAGAAATCTCTGGCTCAGACTGGATCTCAACTAGCTGAGTTGGTTTCTCCTTATTTTAGGGTTGGAGTAGGTACCTCAATTTCTGCTCTGGGTGTGAAGTGGAAATGGATTTTTATTGGGAGCTGAAGGCTTGGCTGGAGTTCCCAAGGGCAGCCTGCAGACCACTCACCACTGATTTCATTATTCTCCTTTTTCCCCTTCCCAAAGCTACTTAATGTTGGATTTCAATGGCAGTAAATTTGTCTAATAAAAAAAAAATATACTTCCTAACAGGCAGCTACAGTAAACCCCTCCCAAAAACTGCACACATCACTCCTTCCACCCTTCAAGGAGAGATGTGTTTTTGGGAGTTAAAGCAACTCATTCTGCCACAGCAGAGACAGGTAAGAGCAGTATAAACTCTCATTATGAGTGCCACTCCAGAGAAGAGCTTTCAGAGATGACACTGATGGAAGTTTATGGTTGATAAATCAATATTGCATATGAATAGGAAGAAATAAAGTAATCAATTGATTACAATTATGTATGTACCCCATCAAGACAGGAATCAGTCATTCAAAGTGGGAGCTAAAATAAAAATCTCTCTCTAGATGAGCCAGTGGGATCAACAGTAATCCTTCAAAGCTGGAAATGGGCACCCTACAGCACTCCACAGAGCTCAAAAAAATACAATCTAAGAGTTCATTTGCACACTGCTAGTCTAGGAACATTGAGCTGCCTTTCAGCTGATAGATATCTCATGGTTTTTGCAGCCTCTGAAATAAATCCTTTTAATTCAAAGTGCGCCATTAGCATTCACAAAAGGTGACACAGTCGCCCCAAACAAAAGCAGACTAGAGCCCTGAACAGTTATTCACAGACCTCTGCAATAGGTTAATGCAAAGAAACTCCTGTTTACTAACAAGATGGCAATTAAAGCTCCAGAGCATACACCTTGCTTCATTTCAAACCCTTGTAATTTGCTAGGAGAGGCAGAATAAAAACGAAGTGTCTGTTAAACTGAGGGAGAGCTGTACCTAATTATAAACCACAACAAGATTCAGCTGGTGCTTTAAAAATATTTGGTCTTAGTTTCCTAATACTAGAGCTTAGCAGTTGCCCAGCCAAGCTTTTCCAACCAACCTCCTAACCATAAACCCTCTGGTTTTCCAAAGGGAATATTGTTACTGAAAGAAAACCGTGAATATCAATGTATTGTCTTCCAATCTGTATTTGTTTCTTACATTCACAGCAAAATTAAGAGTTAGAGTTTGCTCCCTACCTTTCACACCCACTTTTCACAGGTGCAAAGGGTTTTGTTAAACAAACAATCAGGAGAGAATGAATCCAGAGAGTTCTGGGTGTAGAATCTGCCACCCAGCACAAAAACAGATCAATCCAAAGTAATTTTAGGATGTATCATCCAAAATCTGTCTCACCCACTGGTATCCCATAAAACACACTGAAATCTTGATCTCAGTCTAGTTTTACTAACAATTAAGAGCTGATGCAAAAGCCAATCACTAAACCAATGCATGTGAAATGCATTAATTTGCATTTAATGCATCAATGCATTAAATCAATCAATGTGAAATCTAGTGGATTCACTTTAAAATATTACATGTAATTATTGGACATGCAATAGAATTGCCTTCTTGGAGGCACAACAGGCACCTCCCCATGGTTTCCAGACAGACAGACAACACATCTCAACACTTATAATAATAAGTAATATTCCCTTGCCCAAAGGAGGGCAAGGCTTGGTCTGAAACACGGATAAGTTTTTTTCAGTCTTCTAACTTAGGTTTAACTCTTTTTCAGCCCAGATATTTTCTACACCTCAATCTTGTCACTCTGAGACAGCCCTGGAAAGGATTTCTGCCTTACCTGGCTCACAAACACAAACCAAGTCTCCTAACACATACAAAAATGTAATGCTCACAAAAAGCAAAAGTGACCCAAAACAGAGCAAATAACTAAACCTTCTCTGTTACCCACAGAGATGAGCTATTGACTCCCAAAACACAGAAATATGACCAAAACACTGCTGGATTCAAGGGGTGGGCAAAAAGAATTCCACCCTGGGTTTGACCCTGCCGCTGTTGCAGTCAGTGGTGACTCTCCCAGTTAATTCAGTGCAACAAAGTGAATTTTCCTGCTGGGGAGCTGCAATATTCCACAGTGCTCAAAAGGAGAGTGTCAGGAGAAAACAGGCAGGTTTCTGTCCTAAGGTGATGGGAGCAATCAGTCTTTCTGCTCCCAGACAGACAGTTACACCAGAGAACTGCTGTCAATGCAAAAATCCCTCAATGGAAGAAAAGATCTTTCTTTAGCCCAAAGGGCTGAGTATCCACATCTTTAAGAGAGGCAGAAGTTTTGCTACTCACCTTGCTAAAGCTTGATCAAAGCTATTCTTCCCTTCAAGAAAATGAATTATTTTGATTCTCCTTAGTCACTGAATCAGAATAACGTACAGAAAACACGACCACCCATTTATTTTATTGCATTCCTATTGAATTTCTGTACAATATTTCCTAACTATCATTTTTGCCTCAACCCTAGGCTTTAAAGATTTAATGGAACTTTCAAAAAGGGATGCAAACTCAACCTGTGAGTATCTGCACAAGATGAAAGTCTTGACAAATCGATGATGCCAAACAAACACAGGCAATTTTTTTGCCCTCCACATCTGCAAGTTCAGATCCTCCAGTTTGTCTGATCCAATAAACAGGATCCATTAGATGATGGAGAAAACGAATCCCACTACACTGAGTAATATAAAAAATTAATTTGAGATGCTGGATTGAATCTCAAAAACATGGCCCTTTTCCAGGAGGAAGCAGTAAAAATTAGCATTGTTTGTGTTAGCACAATAGATATTTCATCTGGGTCTGCTGTCTGAGATATATAGCTAGATTTTATTCTAACTCTGAAAATTGAAACCTGTACTCTTCTGTCTTCTTATAGGCAGAAAATAACATACCCAGGAGCATACATAATTTACTAATTGTGCCAAGAGATTCTGAAAATAGTAAGAAAAAAAATAATAAATGTTTTATTTAATAAATAATAAATATATGGGTAAAAGTTTGCTTCATGCAGAGTGAGCTGGAGAAAGAAATGATGCAGTGGCTGCTTCCATCAGCAGTCTAGGGAGACATTAGAAGTTCCAGGTATGAAGGGAGTTTAATTTCTTCTTCACTGTGTAGATATGGAAGTAAAGTCACAGTTCTCTGGTTCAAGAAGTTCTGCATCTTTGAACCAGACAACACTACTAAACCCCCTGAGAGCTGTATAAGCACTGATGATATCCCCATTTCATAGAAGGGAAATTGTATTAAGACTAAGAAAAAAAAAATTTAAAAAATAAGCATGGCTTCAAAGGGGCCTAACTCCAAAAAGAGTTGCCCATTTATATTGCAGGGCCACAAAATAAGAAACTTTATAAGAAGCTTTGATGCAGTCATGACAATTATACCATTTTATTAGTGCTATACAGCACTTATTCAAAGTAGGGTATAAATCCCTCATGGTATAATTTAAAAACTCTCTCTGATCCTAAAAGCTCATAGTCTAAAACCTTGATCCAACACACATTTAGAGCATGCATTCTAGAGCCTGCACCAACATCCACAAAAAGAGAATGAAAAGGTCTCACTTTCCTCCTTTCACTGACCTTTCTCTTTACTTCACCTGATCTTCAGCAGAATCAACATCTTGTAAAATCAGAGCCAGTTCTCATAACCACAGATTCCATTGTTAGACAGCAGTAATATCTTGTTCACCATAATAAATACTTAAAATTAATTCTTCACAGACACTGTTACTTTTTAAGAACAATTTATGCAAATCGTATACAATGGCAAAGAAAAAATATATTTAAGACTTGAAATTGTACTGCTTGCATATCAGGCATCTGGACCCTAGCAACTGCAATATTGCCTTCTCTGCCTGATATTCATCACTATCTGTGCTTCACAGAGATCCAAGATAGTGAATGCACTCCCTAGATTTGAGGTAGTAAGATGAAAGATGGAGGTAGAAAGAACAAGAAAACTACAATTGAAATTGGAGTTTATGCCCTTTACCCCGTCCCATGGTCCTTTCTATACCTGAACAACCTTCTCCTCCTCTCCCAAGGGCTGTACACAGGACACTCCTCAGCTCCTGTTGTCATCTCCAGGGGACACGGAGAGTGCCCAGCATTATCCCCCTGAAAGGCTTTATACAAGTGGTTTATTTAACACACCTGGGAGGAAACACCCTGAATAGCGAAGTTTGTATTTTAAAGACTGTTATTCTAACAAGCAGGAGAACCTCAGGTGATTCCAGTTTACTCTGGCACCCACTACATGGGATGGTGTAGTGCCCTTAGGGGTCTGAGCACTAAAAATGCAAGATTAAACACAAGCTGTAAGAAGAGCTTGGTTACCATGAATGCCATCAAAACCTCTAAATTTGCAGTTTGTTTTAAAATGCACCCTCCTTTCTAAGCTGCAAATAGCAAAGTCCTGATGTGGTTGCCAAGAAACCAGTACTTGCAATTCACAGGGTTCACGTTTGAGAGATATTTGCACTCACAAACATTTACAAAAGCAAAACTGAAGCAAACCAGAAAATATGGTATCGACCCCTCTTATGATTTCTCAATATCACTGTTAAACAAAGCACACATCCCATTCTTCTGATGACTCAAAGAAATGGACTTTGTTCCAACAGCTTCCCTGAAACAGGGAATTGCCTCCCCAGCCCTGATGGGTTTCTCTGACATCTCCTCATGAATTATAGCACAGCCACTGGGGTCCTCACCAACATCAAGCTCTTCTAACTCATTGTCCCACTTTGTGGATTACTGCACTGCTTCACTGATTAAATCCAGAGTTAATCATGATCATTGTGCTGTGAAGCATCTTGGGAGACATGACATGGAAAGTACTAAAAAATGCAGCTGAATTTGGTTGTGCTGTGTCTTCTCAAAGCCATTTATATGTTAAAGACTGGCTTTTATTACATTCACTGGTATGTTCCATACAAACTCCTGCCTCAATCCTATTTTCCTGTGCCATTTTTAATTATTAATATTGCTGTTTGCTAGCAGAGATCTGACAAGGTTAGGCCCTGTACAGACACAAAACAAATGGCATTTCCCAGTAAAGACAATTCACAAGGTGTAACAGTCAATAAAATACAAGGAAGACAAGATGAAACAACTGCTGGAGACAAACAAATATGAAGCTGGAGGGAAACCCACGGCTAAATGACAAACTCTCCATGGAACTGTTTTAAACAAAATTCTTCACTGCTTTTTAAATTCCCCAAAAATATATGTGTTCACCAACTTCAGGCATCCAACGCTAGTTTATTTTACATATTAATTCATTTTAGGGGATTAAGAATTAATAAAAACGCACAGTCAGAAAAGTTACAAGTAGTTCTGAAAATCCAAATCTAAAGATTTAAGATTTCTGCAATTCATCAGGATACTGCTACATTTAGAGCAGTGCAATGAGCAGTATCTCATTGCAAATTTTATGCCCCGTGATAGTTTTCTGTTGTTGGGATTCCACAGATAAGTATTTCACAAAAGGACATCCTAGGATGCTCTTTGACAGTTCAGCTGTTCTGAAGGTACTCTGTAGTTCACTAGGTGATCCTTTGCTGTATTCACTCACTCAGATACGCTTCATCACTTCACCTTTTCTTTTTAATTTTTTTTTTCCAATTTTTCATTTCTGTTCAATTTTGTCCAGTAGTGGTGCCATTACAGAGATATGAAAATGAAGAAAACAATTATTAAGCCAGCAAGGTTAAATGTCTGTGAAGCAACAAATGGCAAAAGTGTGAAAATCGTTTGAGGAATGAACAGCAATTCAGAAAGGCTACAAGGGCTCAGAAATGATGTGAAATACCGAAGTTTGCCCAAGGTGCTTTTCAACACAGTCTCACAAGGATGGGATGAGATGAACAAAAAGCTTCTCCAGGAGGAGCAGATCTCAATAAAGACTGAGGAATACCCAACATCAGATGATGAAACTTCCTTTCCAATGCCCATTTGCAAAGAAAGAAAGACCAAGACTTGGTATAGCAAACCAAGTCATCTAGTGAGTGATTTAGAAACATATCCAAGTATAAATTTACATTTTTCCTTTAGGAAATGTTACTTTGTTTAACAGAGAAGAAAAAAAAGGACTGGGAAAAAGTCAGGCTCATGGCACAACTTTGGCCTACTTTAGTTGCCTTGACTCCACCAGTTCTTGCACCCTGAATCCATGCAGAACAAACAAATCTTATCTAATAAAAACTCTATTTTTAATGAAAAAAATAGTCCTTTTTCCATTAACATTTGTTTGTCACCAGCAGCACACTTCGTTTAGGAAAAAAAAAAATCTGACTATAACTGCATTAAGTTGATAGTAGCATTTACCTGCAGTAAAAAAACAAAAAACAAAAACAAAAACAACAACAACAACAACAAAAAGGCAGAATAGTAGGTGGTAATTTTAAAAGCATCAAACCCCATTCTTTCTTATCTGATTATTCCTGCCCATCTTCACGTATTAAGGTTGTGTACTCACAGCATTATCCTATTTGTAATCCTCAAACACACAGGGCTTTAAGACCAGCCCCTCCAGATATCAGTGACAGGCAAGATTCTATCCTGCTAAGGAAGGATTATTGTCTTCCTGTTTCAGAAAAGCAAGAGAGGGGGAATCATGAAATAAATTAACATTGCCTGTCTCTGCAAGTCACTGTGACTCCTCTTTCTTTAATTTCTGTTGTTATTCAGGCTTTCATCTAAAGCCTTTCAGCAGAAACAGCAGAACAGAAATATAAACTGCTGCTGGAACAGGCTGATGCCTGTGATGACTGATGACTTGGATTCATCACTTTTTAGTCACTAGGCAAAGAAAGGAGGAGGAATGGGGGGAAATGGTGCTGTAGTAATTAGACATCCAAGTTTATTAGTAAAGGCTGCTTTTATGTAGTCTAAAAGAGCACAAATCAAGGAAACACGCACACATGCAAAACAAGCAAGAATTTTTTCTGTAACTTTTTATATAAATATATGAAGTACAATAATAAAGCAGGGAGAGAGAACTGTAGTCCTGATTTAACTACCCAGTAGCTATGCCAAGAATGAAGTCAGTTTATTAGGTAACTGGACTAGCATCCAAATTTCTTTTCTATCACAGGATGTATTCTTTTAAATGATCAAGGTCACTCTTTGAACAGACTTTTTCTCCCTCTGGTTGTGCGTGTATCTGTGGTCCCCTCACACAGAGGGAACACAAGTTGTGACGTGGGTGCAGACCCACACAGAGCACAGCAGGCAGCAGCACGTTAGACATAGAAAACTTCTGTATTTTTTTGATTCTATCAACTTCTATACACTTTTTACAGAAGGCCAGGATTGGCCCAAGGCGGTCGCAACCTCATGGACCTCATTGATCACTGTGACCAGCAGTCAAGTTCTCCTCTCAGAGAAGAACTACGCAAAACACAAGATAATTTCTAAAAATACATAGAGTTTACATGAAACAGTGTGAGAATCCGGCTGCAAAGATTCAAACACTTGAAAGCAAGAAAATGCAGGGCAACATGTACCAGACTTTAAAGAATATAAAAGGAAATGTGATTTTATTCAGGAGTTCCTTAAGCACTGTCCAGTTTGTCAGTGTTCACCATAAACCAGACATTTATCAAAGTGAATCAGCAACTGGCCACTCGCTGAGTCACTGCTCCTGATCCAACAGCCCAGAATACACATCAGGGTGTTGTTTACCAACCTAAAAGGGAAAATAAGTTATTGCCATGAGTCACAGAGGGAAGGGAGCAAACACAGAAATGAAGATGAATGTCTGGAGCCCAACACAACCGGAAACGATCAACAAAACCCTGACACACAGACACAAGGCAGGAATGGAGTGCCAGGAAAAGACAAATACTGCTATAGATTCAGATGTCTTCCCCTGATAACAACCACAAAGATTAGTGGTTGCTGCCAGCTAAATCACAGAGAAAAATCTTCTGCTGTCCTGTACTTCGGCCTGGATTGTTAGATGGTATTGAACTGTATAATTAGGTTACCACCAAATGAAATGCAGCGAAAGTTCAGCTGCACTTCATACAAATATAAATATGCTAAATTAAAGGGTTTTCTCACTGAAAATCAATAGTGATATAATCATGCATCTCTTTAACATCGAAGATGACATGTTTTCTTCCATTAAAAACCTGTAGATTTGCCATTATTAAAGAATCAAATAAAAAATATGAACATTTCAGAGCCAGGGAAGAAGGAGCAGCTCAGTTCTGGTTCCAGCAGACAGAAACTCATCACCAAGAAAATGAACTGAAGAAGGAGGGTGTTTCCAGCATACCAACTAAAAAATATAATCAGGAAGAGGATTAGAAGCATGCTTGTTCTGAATGATTCATGAAACATAATTTCTGCTCTTGCCTGGGTAATTAGAAGGCTTTCAACTCTAGTTCAGAGACCTGGGTTGGGGCATTTTTTATTCTCAAAACTACTCAGCTAGAAGAGTTTTTCTTCCTTTCAAACGTTGACATCAAGGCAAGAGATGTAGAAATGTAAAATATGCTTTTTATCAATTAATAAGAGTCCAAGATTTTTAAGTTCCCCAATACCAGCCAAGGGACAAGAAAAACCCAGATCACTTCAGGCTGAGTTTCTGAGGAAGCATCCCAAACTACAACTCCATGATACTCTTGGTTGGGAAGCAAACACATGAAAAAGGCAAACAATATGTAATTTTTAAAGAACAGCTACAAGGCAAAGCATATCAACATTCACTCACAAGCTTTCTTTTTTAGTCTGGCTTTCATTAGTACAAAAAAAAAAAAAAAAGGCAAACAAAGCGCGATCAAAACTTTACTGCTGACTCTGCCTAATTACACAACTACTTGAAAATTCATGGCAATTCTCAGCACAGAAGTCTAATCTGAGTGCCTGTGCCTGCAGACTTACAAAACATCAGGCTTATGTGATTTTTTTGTGTTCTGTGATGGGCTAATTTATTAATCTGCATGTTGCATTATGTGTTAATGAATGTCTTACACATGATAATGCACAAAAATTCTAATGTAGCTTTCAGATGTAACATTGTCACTGGAGCTCAGACAAACAGAGAGCTGATAACAAAATGAATGTCACAGATCTGTTGATGAAGCATGAAAATGCTTCCTGAATGAACTAACTCAGCCTCTTGGGAGACCAAGAAAACTTTTCATACAATATCAGAAGGTCTGTCTTATCTTTAACTCTTCTCCAAGTTCTTCATTTTACTAAGTTTTTTCTTGCCAGAGATTGTGTAAAGTCCTTTTTTCATAAGGTATCCACTGGTAGTTCCTTTCCAATTTCAGACTAACATTTTTAATTCTGTAAGTCTTTCTTTAAGAAATTCCCTCATTTATCAGCGTTACAATAAGTATTTGTATTGCTAAATAGCTCTAAAACATAAGTGAAATTTTCACAAAGGTTTTGTGCTTTATTTTGCACAGACTGCTGAGCAACAGTCACAGCTTAACCCTTTTACATGGTCTGGATTAAAAAATGACAGGAACATGAAATATCCCATATTCTCATCCATCATTTCAGCCATACAGTCACAGATCATTTTCCCTTCACTTCTGTAGGGTTTTGGACTCCAGAAAGATTATCCATAATGACACGTAAGGGGAAGAAAACCTTTCTGTTCTCTAATCCTTTAAAAGAATTGTTTACTCTCTCCTAAAACAAGGTGGTCTGCAAGTCGTGCTCCCTGGAGCCTTTAGCAAACTGAGATCACGAGAGAGGGGCTCAAAAGAAGTTCCAATTTTAAGTTATTTCAAGTCAGAGAGGCATTAAATTGAGTTAATTAATTAAATGGCTCATAACTTTAATTCCTGGCTCCAGAGTACCCCTTTATTAACACTCTGCTCCTGGAATTTGTGTATCTGTTTGTTTGTGTCTGAGCACACCCAGAGCCTTCTGGCCAGACCACATTCACCTGGTTCATATGAAGGTGATTAATGACAATATCTCAAAACTTTAATGGTTTCTGTTATGGTGGCAGAAAACCAGATAATTTTAGGCAACAAAGTATAACAATAAAGATGTAATGAAAGGTAGAAAACTCATCAATATGTTTATTTGACAACGCTATTCTTGACCTCAGCAAAATCACATCAGTGACAGGCATAATGCACACTTTTAATAGAAATCAGTAATTGAGATTGCTTTTAAAGTAACAATGACAAACATCTTTTTCTGTTTCGAAACAATAAACAAGAGAAGAATCAAGCTTTCATCCTTCCCTGTTCTCTCCCCAGAGCTGCATTTCTAGATATGACAGGATCATATTCAGTACAATATTCATTCCCTATTTAACAGCAATAAAGCAGTTGGAGATGTTTTAAGGCTGCAAAGCCTTAATGGTCATGGGTACTTGGAGGTGTATTTTTATGAGTCTTCCCCCTGGCTCTGGGCATTGAACAGCCATGAATTGTGGTGCTGTCCAGGGCCAGCAAACATTGCCTTTAATTTACAACAGGAGAATTGCAGAGAATGAGTGTCCTGACCAATGTTACGCATCCAGGAATCTGTGGCAAAACTGGGAAATTCTGGTTGAACCATCAAGTGCACGAACTTAGTAAATTAAAGAGACAGAATGCAAAAGCATGTTTTCTGACTCCACAACATTGACACACTAGGGGATGTTTATACAAGACACTGCAGTGCAGTGGGTAACCCCAAAACTACCCTGACATTAGTTAGACTGGGAATAGGAAACCAACGTCCCATAAAGGTCACTACTCTTGGGTATCACCTACAGAGATGAGAGGCAGGGCAGCCTGGACTGCACTGAAATTCATTCTGCCACAGAAATTGCTCTCAGTGTCTCAGACAATACAATTTGTTTAACCCAACCCAGCAGGTTCTACTGCACTCACAAATAAACTTCCAGCCCAGGACACAGGAAATGAAGTTGGTACTTTCTGCTCTGTGTCACACATCTTCCTGCTTGGGAAAGCCAGAATCTACCTTGTGGTTCAGCTCCCTAGTTTTAAAATAAGGACACTTTTTTGCTAAGGATAGGATTTTTCTGCCTCAGAGGCAAATTGAAACACATCATAAAAATTCAGGGAGCGTTGTGAGCATCCCAGAGAAATACTACTTTGTTTTTTTCCATTAATTTCTCCAACTCCAACGTTATCCTCAGTGAAAGACATCTTACTGCTGCACATTAAATCTTTACATTTACTGTTATTAATCTTTTGCGTTCTAAATGTAAATATATTCAATTAAACTTACATTGGATCTCTCTTTGCGAATAATCTCTCATTTATTTTTCATTTAAACAAACTTGAAATTCTTCTTTCCCTCCAGTTACTTATTTGTAGGTTACATTGGCATATGATAAAACTTCCTCGTTACAAAGGTGAGCCACGCTGACAAAATTGCCACCGACATTCTGTGCAAAAACAAATCCCAAAAAGCAAACCAAGAGAAACCATAGTATGTTTTACAGAGATAAAAAAAAAAAAAGGGTAGAACAACTGTCCTGTAATAAGTACAACAATTCTAATTCATAGTTGCACTGAAGTGATGCCCTTGATAAATGACTAGGGATTTCCCAGCCTGTGATTCCCTCGAGTGAGGTCTCAACATTTATCTGCCCTCTGTGATGTGACAGAGCACAGATCATCTCTCTTTGCTTCCTGTGAACTGCAGGGGAATGTGCCACCCTTCTTTCCCAAAGACTCCCTTTGAATCACTCTCTGGAGACTCACTTCTCTCCCCCAGTACCAGCAGGAGTGTCTACACTATTCCCTCCTGCCCAAAAACTTATCACCTGCACTGATGTGTCCCTTCCACTGTGTCACTGCATCCATTGCACAGCACATCCCTAAACTCCACAAGGCTGGTCCATTCTTGAGGTCAATCCCAGGATGCTGATCCAGACAACTTTTGGAAAACTGACTGTCTCTTCTAAGCCCTTATGATAAAGCCATCAAGGAGGAGAAAGAGATGGATATTGGGAAACAAATCCTGAAAGGCGTCTCTGTTATCACAGCCAGTGAAATATAGATAGGGCACAATTAATAAATCAATCAATAAATGAACAAGAGTAACTCAGAAACTCAATATGGAAGACAAGAACCAAAGAATGTCCTTTTCAAATCTGTACCCCATGGACTTTACCAGGTTCCAGGAGGATAAAAGCCTTAATATTTATAAATATTCATAAAGCCTTTGTGGTACTTCCTTAGAAATGCTCTTCATTTAAGCATTAAATTATAAGAAAGGCACAAGCAGGAAGAATTTGATTCTGCTATATTTAAATTAATCCATGATTGATGATTGTATAAAAACTGTGAGGAGTGAAGATTCTGTCCTTTTTCATTATTTAATTTCACATATTCTTTCATTCTTTATTATTGCATTGAGGTGAATATTTCCCTTTCTGCAGCAAATCCTTCCCCTTAGGATTACACATTTGCACAATAAATACAGGATTATCTTCACCTACAGGAAATGAGGAGATAATCTTTGTGCTGCATACTCCATAAACGACATTTTATTGTTAAAACAGTCTTTTTTTCCCACTGAGGTATGAAGAAAACAACAGCAATTACTGTCCTTTCTGAAATATTTTTCCTACTTATGGTCAATTTTTGGAAAAAACAAATGAAGTTGCAGTCTCCTCTCTCTGATCTGTGTTGAAAAATGAGCACCTCACCCTCTAAAACTGACATGGATCTGCAGCCTGTAAAATACCCAGAATTTAATTTGACAAGGTCTTGAGCAACCTTATCTTCACTGGCCCCTGCTCTGAGTAAGGGGATTGACAACAGAATCTCCAGAAATTCCTTCAAGAAAATTATCTTCTGATTCCTTTTACACCTCTTAGAATTATCTCTTCACTTGGTTGTCTCATCTTAACCAAAGCATTTCACTTTAAGTTACCACTTGAAAATGCAACCACAGGCCTTATTATTCAAGGTTTCTTTTCTTACATCTCTATTTCCATTTCTTTTAAAATAACAAAGTGACCAGGGCTGAAGTGTTTCAAATTACCACTACTCACTAATACCAAGAGAAAGCAATTTCTTAGGGCTAATTTAATGCACTTCTGAATCCTGTAATTTATTTTGATTCTGTGTTCTCTCTTCCTTTCCAGGCTCTCTGCCAAGGAAGTTAAAGAGGGTCTTTCTAGCTAGATTTCCAATATTCTTCACAATTTTTTTTTGTTTTGTTTGGAGTTTTTTTTTTGGGGTGGGAGAGGGTTGAAGTCTACAAATATAGGTGGATTTATGGCACAGGACCAAGCTGCAGACATTAGCCAGGATTAAGCCACGTGAAGCTGGTATTAAAGTGGAGAAAGCACAGAAAATAAACATCTCTTACTGTGGCAAGAGATACTCTGAGAACAAGGATGTGGGGATCTTCCTCTAGGGCAGATATAAGGAACAGTATTTCCTAAGAAAGAATACATTTGCTTGTTCAAGAGAGATCTTGAATACTTGAAAAGAAAGAATATTTGCTTGTAGAGAGAGATCTTCAAATGTTCAGCAGGAGACCCTGAGAGTTTTACCTTCATGGCTGCAACCTTGTACTAGACAAAATGCAAAGTGTAAATTTTAGGCCATTGTTAAAGAATGGGCAGAATGGGATCTCAGCCCCAAACCAGGGACAGAATGAATTAAATAACTTCCTTATCATCATCATCACCATCTTCTGTAAGGCAGTGAACACTGCAGCCTGGTCCCCGGGGTAGGGTTAGGGTTACTATTAGGGTTAGAGTTACTATTAGGGTTAAGGCTACTATTAGGGTTAGGGTTACTCTTAGGGTTAGGGTTACTATTAGGGTTAGGGTTAGAGTTACTATTAGGGTTAGGGTAACTATTAGGGTTAGGGTTAGAGTTACTATTAGGGTTAGGGTTACTCTCAGGGTTAGGGCTAGAGTTACTATTAGGGTTAGGGTTACTCTTAGGGTTAGGGTTACTATTGAAAGCACTATTGGGGCATTAGTAACCCAAGGCTGCCTGTCCCCAGAGTGTCCCTGCCAGAGCATTATGGGCTGGGCACTCTGTTAACAGCCAGGCAGGCACAGACAGACACAACTCAAACCTCATTTTCCATGTCTAAGGTGGTCCTGGAGCACACAGCACCCACAGCTGAGCAGTGATCCATAAAGGGAGGGCAGCACCAAACACTACAGATACTTTTGTAGGAATGCCAGCCAGGGAGGGATGTAAACCTCCATGCAGAAAGACAAATGCTTTCATTCTGAGCATCCAGAAGACATCTGATATTCTGTGTCTGCAACTTCATGTCTCCTGGTCTGTTTGCTGGCCAGAGAAACCCTTCAGAGACAGTCAGTGTCCATCACAGAAAGCATATTAACCTACAAAATTCAATTACATGCCACTGGACCACAGAAAATTTACATTCAACCTCCACGGGAGGAGCTACAGAAACAGGGTGATCAGCGTTTTTTAAACTGGGTTCAAGTCTTCTTTCCTAACACTAGATTAAAGAAGGCAGTTTTTCAGTTAAAAAAATTAGGAAAAAAAAAAGACACAAAACAAGGAGAATTTGAACGCTAATTCTCTGACCTCACTTGTCACTCTATCAGATGTGGGCTACTAAGATCTCTGAAAATGCTGATTCTCAGTGAGGTGCCTTAAAGGGGAAGGTGAGCTGTCACAAATTCTCATCTTTGTGTACTAAAAGCAAGAGACCAAATTTACCATTAGAACAGTCTAAGAAGGGGGACTGTCACCTCCTGAATCTCCTAATCCAACCAAGGCTGCTCCTATTATCACCTTAGTGCTGAAAACAGAAGAGATAAATGGCAAGCACAGATCTCTCACATTTAGCTCAGAATATATCAAAAAAAGGAATAAAGGTGGTGGCTTTTATGTTGGTTTTTTTTCTAGAGTTGGAGATTTCTGTGCCTGAGTGAGCAGTGAATGCTCTTCATAGGGTAAAACACTATCTTAGGCAGGAAATACTCCTGGTGATATCTGCACTCCTTTGGTTTTGAAGTTGCCTTAACCACCCAAAGTAAATTGTCTTAACACTAATGCATTCTCTACATCCCACGTACTAATGAATATGAACAGAGAAAAAAACTTGGTGCAGAAAGGATAATACAGCATAAGGAAGGAGAGTTGTTAGAATCAGGGCACTTAGGACTGCTCTCTAAATGAATGAATTACATGATGAACTTTTCCCTTTTGCTCTGTCTAGCCTGAAAAGATTATGAAACACCTTCTTTATTTTTTTTTTTTTTGAGGCAGAGTAGAAGACAGTTAAAGGATAGTTCAACGACATCTCCTTTTCAAAGGCATAAGTAGCAATACAGTGCTCTGTATGATTAAAACATTTTTTAAAATATTTTAAATAGTTAATTGTAAGTTGGGGTTAAAAAAGAATGATCACTTTAAAAAGTGAACTCCCTGCAGCATCCTGTATTTGTCAAACACTGTTCTTCCAGTCCTTGATATTGATTAAGATTCCACTTGAAGGAGGAGATAATGAAGTAGATTATTTTTTCTGCACTGCACCTGACACAATCAGAAAAGCTGACACAGAGTATTTTCCTGCTTTCCAATTTGTCTGCCCCACCTATTTTCTTTTCTTTGAAGGCCACGGGGGAGAACAAATGGGAATTAAATTAAGACATTGCAGAAAATAACTGAGAATGAGGTGCATTTAAATTCTACACAAGACACAGGAGGGATGAGTGGTATACAGCAGAATTCAGATGTCATACCTTTGCTAACTATGAAAATACAGAGTTAAAGTCGGTTAAATGGTTTCCTAAGGTTTGCTAGTCAGTGTAAATGCTAATATAGCACGGCAGATGTTCCACCAAAATAACATCTTTCTCACTTTGGAGGTATTTTTCTTCTGACTACAGATGCACAAACAAAATCTCAGCCTGTTCATGTATCAAAGACGCCAGAATAAGCATGTAAGTAACTGTGATTGTAAATTTATTCACAGAACAAAACACAGACAACAACCATACACACTCCTGCAGCTGGACAGCACCTGGGGCTGGCTGACAAGGAGAACCCTTGGTGACCTGCAGGACAACACAGCCTTGAAGAGGCTCAGCCCATGAATCCTTTTATGCTCCTATTTATGTAGCTGCTGTTACATGGCCATGCACTCCTGTCTTCCCAAAACACTTGTGGATTTTCCAGCTGCAGAGTAAAATAAGCACCTTTGGCGCCTGTGACAAGAGCCCACCATATCCCCAGCCCATCCTCCCCTGCAGAGGGGCAACAGGGGTGAGATGAGCACAGCAGGGGCACAGGAGCACTCAGAGAAACAAACAACAGAACACACTGGTGTGGAGAGAATAAACCAGGAATGTGGCAGACAGAAAATGCGAAGGATTTAAATGCATCATAGTCAGTAAAACAGTCAGTGGAACATTTAACTTCTTTGTACCTTTAAGCCTTCCTAATGAGCCAAACTCTGGGCTTTGTTAACCTTAGCCCTGCAGCAGAGGAGAAATTTGTTTGCTAGTGACTCTGGCTGCTTGACTGCCAAACAGAAATAAGACAGGAGTCCTTGGGAAAGGGAGAAGAATCCCTGCTCCCCACCACACATTCAGGGGAACACAAACCAGACATACAGAAATATATTTGCATTTGTTTCCTGACCAGTTTACATGTCTTTTGATGAGCTTGCAGAGCCACTACAATCCTGTGCTGGCTCTGGAACCCAGGATTTTTGATCTGTCTGAATAACAAATTATTAAATACTAATTAGCTGGTCACAGCCATGGTGAGAACAGCCCTTCCATCACAGGCCTTGCTTTGGGGAACACATTTAGGGGATCACTAACCAGAAATATATTTGCATTTATTTCTTGACCAGTTTACATGTCTTTTGATGAGCCTGCAGAGCCACTACAATCCTGTGCTGGCTCTGGAACCCAGGATTTTTGATCTGTCTGGATACCAAATTACTAAATACTAACAAGCTGGTCACAGCCATGGTGAGAACAGCCCTTCCATCACAGGCTTTGCTTTGCTATATTACCACAAGTAATATAGCACACACCTGCTGTGTGCTCTTCATTTTTAAATTTGTGCAGTTGTGGGGATTACCCAACGTTCTCCCACACTTGGGATGTCTGAGTCTCAAACAGAGAAGATAACCTTTCCATACGATTCCCTTGAGCATTTAAAAGCACTCTCCTGGCACCATTACAAGGTAAGTCTTATTGAAGTGTATTTTTAGGCTGCCAGATGTACAAAAGACACCTTTACTAGGTGTTCTGCCTCTAAACACACTGTTTGATGTACACTGTACCTGCACCTGACACTTGTGGTTACCAGTGTTGGAAGATGCAATCCCTGAGAACAAAAACCTGCCCTGAGAGGAGCTGCTTTCTGCTACCAGGAAATGACTGGGAAGGATATTTACCTGTCAAGATTTGGGATAAAAAACAGGTTTTGAGCCTGAATTAAAGCATACAGTGTTACTCCCATCTGAGTGTGGTGCTCAGCTCTGATTTTTTCCATCCCACAGCAGCCTCACACAGAGTCCACAAGGAGCTGGGCAGCTCCTTCCAGGCAAGGCTTGAGATGAGAAAGCCTTCCAGGGGCTTGTCCAAGTGTCATGGATGATTCATAATGATTGTAATGAGGTAAAAGTAAAGAATATCCCACCTGAGCAGGAGTTTTGCCATGTCCAAGAACTATCCATGATTCCTCTCCCCAGCCTCTGCTCACGGCTCAGCTTTTCTCCTGGGCTGCTCTACATTCTTCCCTTTGGGGGATGTCGAATTTCAGAAGATTTTTTGGGTTTTTTGGGTTTGGGTATTTTTAAGGTGAACTTTGATATTGTCAAGAATTGCTATAATAATCTCTTTAACCTAAGACTGACCAATTAACAATAGTTAACGAGACATTGTATTCTGAAGATAGATTCCTTCTTCTCCCTCTATAAAACTCAAAATTTTTTTTTTACCTCTTTTTACAAAATAGTTCTCAAAATCATGTACTAAATCCTATGGACAGGGTAAAGGCATAAATGGCTCTCTATTTACCTGACATTCCAAATAAATCTCAACATACTGGAGCTGTTTAGCCATAAATAACCAACTCCTGCAAACATTTTTTTTTTTGGTTACCTTCAAACAATGCCCAACTGTATTTTCCAAACTAAATAAATTTATCATCCTTTTTTTTTTTCTTTTTTTTCAGTTTTGCCACCAATTCTTTCATTATCTTTGCCTGCAGTACCCACTGCAGGTATGTGAGGTGCACATTGCCAAGCACTGAACAGGCAGAGTTTGCTCCAGAATCAGTCAAATCACATCCCCTTCAGGTCATTTTACTTGTCAATTCTCTTGCAAAATTCCACTTGCATTTTTATTCCTTCTAAAAAGCATTCACGTTGTGAAGTGCTACATTAATTACACATCAGGCTGTGCTGAATTACTCATGTGGCTGGAACCACGTTTGTGTTGCTTTATAATATTTCCAAAGTGATCACGCTGCGTTAAGCTGTACTCTAAAATAAAGTGATATTTCTGAGAAATACGAAATATTTTTTTAATAAAAAAGTATTTTCTTAGAAATTTGACTACGTTCTAGATTAACTTTCAGGTACATTAGAAAGCTCAAAGGGAAAGCATGGAAAATAAAAAGATACGGAATTGAAATATTCCCTCTTTTTAAAAATTCATTCTGTAAGCTAAAAGAATATTTCACACTTTACATTTTAAATGCCTACTAAAACCTTCCACTATGGATATAGTGTTGCTTCTACAAGATACAGCCTTTAAAATAAATTGCTAAGATATAGCTTAAAAAAAGAGAGAGAAAAAAAAGGAGAACTTTAAATTCTTCTAAACTGGCAATCAGGACATACAGACCAAGCAAAAATCTTTTTTCCTATTCCCCTTAGCATGACTCTGCCTTTGATGAGTCACTGACACTGAGGAATGCCAGAACATGATGAAGACACAGCCATGTGCCTTTAGCCTTTCACACAGTAATAAATTAGGATAATAAGAGACCTAAACCCTCATCCCAAGCACTTCTGGAATATTCTTTAGGAGAAGAATAAACCAACCAACCTTGACCAGACAGAACTAGCAGGCTGAATATCAGAATCTCCTAAAGAAACTCTGTTACGGTCTGGGTACCTATTTCTGATGGTAACAATTCAACAAATTGGCTCTTTCAGATCAAAAGGAATTCTTTTACTCGTGTTATTAAGAGGCTGTAGAAACACTTGAGCTGCTTGAACAGAAAACATAACATTTTCCTGCTTCCCAGCAAAGTGGGAGCTTCTGTAGGAAACCACCTCTGCTGCTTTTTCAGAAAAAATAAGAGTAACAAGAATTATTTAAAAGGGATTAAAGCATCTTTGGAAACAGGAACATGGGTCAGCACCTAACAGTATTTGACAGTTACAAAAACAAAAGGTCAATCCCACCTCTTTGTACTGAAGTATCAGTTGTAAGGGGCACAAATTATCTGTTTTCAGTGCAGTGAATACTTAATACCTGAGCTTTAATCCAGATACTCTTTCCTAATTTGGCTTGGGTCAATACCACTCTTCAATAAAGGCATAAAAACTGACATGAAGGAGGCTGCACATTGCTACCATTATTACTAAAAATCTACTAATCTATTAAACCTAGATTTAATAATTTATAATTTAATAAGTTTAATTGAAACTTTTAATAGATACTAAAAGCAAAACACTACCAGTCCCACTAGCTTAAAGCAGCAGCCAGTCCAACAGATCACATCCCAGAATCACATTGTCCCATATGACAAATTCTGTATTCCTTCACTTTTTGGCAGAAGTTGGTTTCACAACATCCCTGTTTCTCTTGAGGTATATTGGGAGCTTGAAAGGAAAGCCAGAAATAGTGGTGTTCCTCCTTGGCAGTTAGCCTCATCCAAAAAAAGTAGTAAACTACATTTAAATCAGCAAGACATTTCTCACATATCACAGGATGGAGTTTTTAAATCAGATATCCTGTGTTGTGCCAAGGGTGAACCAAGCCTTCCTGCCAGGATGGAGGAATCTTCCCCCAGAGACACAGCCAGAGTGTCAAACTTGTCCCTTCACCAACACAGAGCCCTGTGATCAACACCCAGAGTCCTCAGACTGGGCAAGAGGAGCTCCAGTACCCAAAATACAAATCACCAGAGCCACCAGGCTGCCACAGAGTCCAGGGACAAACTGAGGCTACAAAGCATCTCAGCTGGGGAGAAGGGA
>VWZU01003593.1:6119-17550 GCA_013397095.1 Sterrhoptilus dennistouni | reverse complement strand
AAGAGGCCAGAGATGTTCCCCTGTAACTGAAGGGATCAGTGATCACAAGAGGCCCCAGGGAGTGAGGACCCTGAGTTCAGCAGTCTCACCCCAGGCAGGCAGAGGAACTAGTATCTGATCAGGGTTCCCATCATCTCAGTGTCCTGTGCATGAACAGTGGCAGAAATCTGGACTGAGAGGAACCTGATATACAAAAACATCACCCCTCCATGGAGTTAGAAACTATTTCAGTAGTGGTCATGAGAATCTTCTTGTTACCTAAAATATTTAACTCACTTTTTATGTTTAGTACTCGAAATGGTGGCAAAGGAGTTTTCCTCAAACTTAAATCAAGGTTTCAGGCACAGCCTTTATGTTCTGTGAACACCTTTAGCACCCTCTAGACCTGCATTCAGATAACCTTCATCATAATGTGTCTTGTGCACCAGGCACAATCATCTGTAATTTAAATCTCTGATTGACATTAATTTTAACATTGCTAAACTTACTAAAGGACTTGATAATATTTAGTTTGCAAAGAATGAACTTGATTCATCTTGAGGAATATCTCATGCTGCTTTTTGTGCTAGGGATTGTGGTTTTCTTCTTTTGGGGACAGGGAGGAAAGGGGAAAGCTACAAGAATAAAAAGAATCTTCATGATCATAAGTATGTCAGGCATTCCCCATGCAATAATAACATCTGGGGAGTTCCAGCTGGAAAACAATTGTGATATTTGTTCATGGAGGATACAGTAGCTGACTTGAAGAATGAAATACAAGAAGGAGTTATGGTATACTGTTTCCTTAAACAGAACCCAAAATAATAGTAACGAAAATTGCCAAGAAGAAGAAAATTATTTTACTTTTCATAGAAAAAGGATGATATGTAAATTCACTAATTGGAGAATTCATTTCACACGGTTTAGCTCTACAGGACATTCCTGTCTGAAATAACAAATGTTCAAGCACCTAATTACAAATGTTGCTATAAATAAAGTACTTTGGGCAACTATTTTAGTCATTATGCTAAATAACTACAGTAATCATTGTACTTCAAACATGCTGAAATGTGGCAAGTGTTCAGATTTGGTACCCTTGCATTTTTATTCTGCATGTGGAATAAAGTGCTAACAGATATTTAACTTAGTCAATTGGCTTCAGTTCTAATTTTTTTTCTTCCACTGACATATTCATCTCCAACTCCTGATCCATTTCAGCTCATACTTATTCCACACCAAGCTTCCAACAATAATATCATTATACTGACAGCTCCTATCAATTCTTTCTTTTTAGAGCTGTTAATTTTTGTGCTGTAAACATCATCAATAATCACGCAGGGAAAAAAAAAATTATGAAAAAATGATAACCATTATCTCTCCATTCTATTTTCTTCTTTCCACCACAATCGCTACACCGACAATAAATTCAGAATAAAGTACAAGCAACGTTTGAAGCGAAGCCCTGACGCCTCTGCAATTCACATTAAATTTCTGTGGTTGCTTCATCCTTCCCCACCCTCAGAATTTCTCATTTCTGCGCTGAATCCCCACTTTGACTTCTAGATAAGGTTAGCAAACTAAACTGTAACAAAACTACCAAAAGCACAAGTCCTGTCACTTGTAAAGGCATCCATCAGGACATCCATGACTGACTCTGGACCTTCTAACCCCATTTTTTGCACACATTTCACGCCTTGGAATAGCATTTGAGTTTCTATGTGTAAACACAAAGGATTAGAAGATGCTGAAGATCCAGAGGTGTGGCTTTCCCTCTGAAAAGCCACAGGGGAGGGGACCAAGTGCTGCAGACATGGCAGAGCAAGAGCAACAACCCCAGCCCTGCCTGAAACACTGAGACTGCCACTGTGCCAGGGGCAGGGAAGGTCTGCACGTTCCACTCTTGCAGAGTATCTTGCAACACACGTCTGAAAACAAAGAAAGAAAGGCACAAAGCCCCAGGTCTGCTGGAACAAGCACACTGAGAGGATGGCAGAACACAGGAACGTGGCTGGAGGAGACTGGCTGCTCCAAAACTGCAGCAAAATGAGACTGCAGCATCCTGTGAGCATCTGATGCAATATATTACTGTAAAACCAGCTCTCCTGGGGGGAAAAAGTTTGGAAAAGTTGTTTGGGATGTTTTGTGAACAGCTAAGACAGAGGAAGCATGATGGTTTCAAAAGCAGATACTGAGTTGTGAAGCCTATCCTTGGATCAGTCTGCTCCACACTCAGGGATCCCCTGGGCATTGCTGTTTCATCCAAATCAAGTCACAAAATAACACCTTCTTTTTTATCTCCTTGACTTTCAGTAAGTTACTTCCCATTTGGGTCTTATGGGACTCTGGAGCACGAGGAGAGCCCACTTGAGACTCAGATAAAACCAAATACTCCTTGAAAATGTGGTTTCAGAATAGCAAAAAATAGCCCTCAATACTGTTTCTTCTAGATAAGATTTACTCTGGCACTTGGTTCATTTCTGTAGCTTTGTTAGGCTATCAAAGTGACACTGATTTTATATAAATACCTTTATACCACACTCATCTTTAAAAAGAAGATCCTAGAAGCTCTGCAATTCCATATTCCACATCCTTCTTATCTACAAGAGCCTGTCTGCCAAACAGCTACTATTTAAACAAAAAAGCACCAATTTTATACAATTTTAATATTATCCAAATAATTTGCTGGTGTTACATTATCTCCCCTTATTTGGTTTTGCATGCATTTAAAGGAATCCATAACAAGTTTTGCTCTACTTAGCTCATTTTGCTCACTGTTGAAAGAAGTTAGAGAGATTCACCTAAGCAATACTGATCTCAAATGACAAAAACAAGGGTTAATAAGAATAATCACCTCCAGGTACTTATTTTGCTGCCCAAGTGGCCTATCTGCCATGCAGTCTTTGATGAGCCTACTACCACAGTCAATACCAGGCAGCCCTTTAACATGGTCTTTGAATGTCAGAGACTATTTAGAACATGGAAAAAGCAGGGATGGTTCCAGCTTGTTTCTTTTTGGTTTGCTATGCAGCACGCAGTCTCCACTGACTAAGGTGATAAAACCATAAAACATCGTGACAAATTGACTGAATTTTACAAGCCTGCCCAAAGTGCATTTTCATATTGTTTAAAGCTTTCCAGGGAAAACATGTTGGCAGTATTAGCTGGGCAAGGTACTGACATGCACAGCATTAAAAGGGAGATAATACAGTGCTCTCTGTGCTAAAAAAAGCCTCATTCTCCCAGCCTGTAAGCAATCTGCTTCTCTGTGTGCCTTGGATGGCTCCAACGGAGGAGAGGAGCTGCAAGCAGCTCTAAATAGGAGCAAGCAGAAGCATGTGTGATAAACAGCTACTCCTCAAAGCCTTTTTTTCCCCTCTGGTATTTCAATTCTTTCACAAGCTCACAGGAGACAAGCACTCTGACAGGGTCCTATTCAAGGCATGTTTGGTTTATATTCCTTCTCCAGGCTCTGCACAGCACCTTGTGGTGTTCAATCCCCTTCTGCACCAACAAGTGAATTTCTTGCAGCAAAGCCTTTCCTCCTTCTTTCCTGAGCACAGTAGGGCCCTCCAGATGTCACTTAAGATTCCTTAAGTTACAAAGGGAAGGACAGCTTAAAAAAATATGTGAATGGGATAACATTTCTGCAAATCTGGTGACAACATCAGAAGCAGCTGTATGGGTGGAACATCACTCCAAGGGGCTGCAGTGCTACAGCTGAGTGAAACACAAGTGTGAATTTCCTGCTTGTGTTCGTGCTCTCCTTCACATTGAGATAATGCCTGAAACCAAGATATAAAATAAAAATAGACAGAACTCTGTTCTTTACTGCACTTTTCCTAAACATTGCTATATATTTCAGCTGCTGAAATACATGCTTGGGAGTCCAAATGATGAGCCAAATATGCATCTTCAGTCATACTCCAACACTCAATCCATTCTAAAGCTCTTCTCTGAGCCACTCAGATGTTCACCATCTCACCAACACCAAAATCCTCCTCCAGTCTGGCAATATTTTGGCCTGTACAGTTTAGAACACCATTTGCTTTGTGTTAATCTTCAGCTAATTCAACCTACCACTGCTTTTTCCTACTCTAACAGTTACAGAAGGTATAGATAGCAAAGCATTAAGTAACTGCTTGGCAAAAGCATGCTTTGTATCTTGGATGAATAAAAATGTGAGTGTATTATGGCCAAGAGCTGCAAAACTAAAAAAAAAATTAAGAGATTACAAATTACAACCAGACAACTGATATAATTTTTTTCTAACTTCGCTATTATCTGAGAAATATTTTAATTTCTTGACCTGCTCAAGTTTATAAATATCTTGCAAATCATGTGGGCAATAAATCTGCTTTTTTTTAATCACCAGTTTGTTAATGAACAAGCTGATCATTCTTCCAGGTGGAAATTATTTTCTGCTACTCATATACTCCTGTTATCTCACCTGTCTGCTTATCTCCACATCAGGGATCATGATGGGATTCCTACAGAAAAGAGTAAGAACAGGGTGAACTTGTTCCCTGCTTCAACCTAATCCTCTGAGCTCAGGAAGCCAACAGTTTTCAGACCAGGACCTGGATATGGTTTCTATACATTTAATTACTCTCAGTACTTCTCTCTCTCATTAACTTCTCAAGACATCCCTGTATTGATGTAAAACCTTCCCTCTGCAGCAGCCTGGAGTGGAACAGCCACATTCTCTCATGTGTTTCAAATTCATCACCCACTATTTTCACCTGGTGAATGTGCCTGCATTAGAAGAACCAGTGAACAGATAATCCCTCTCCATCTCAGTCAGCGTTTTAGAAATTTCTATCATATTCTTCTACAGCTGTCTCTTTTCTGAAGAAACTTCTTCACATTATTTATTATTGGATTCAAAAAATGCTGGTGTCTTGGAGAGAAGACAAAATGTCATTTTATTTCACCAGCTGAAAACTGAAAAAAATATAAATGTTTCTAGATAACATGAGCACAACTAGATAAACTGGCACACTCAGGTGGGAAAACAAATTTTGTTTACTTCCTGACTTTAGAACCAGGTTTTCATTAGGCAAAAAGCATTAGGGATGTTATCTTAACAAGCTGCTTGATGACCTGTTTCCAGTGAGCACTTTGGCTAGAAGGCTCTCAAAGAGGACTCTCAAAGGCCAGAGAGCAAATAAAGCTTTCAGCCAGGGATCAGGCAACAACAATGAGCAGAGAGAAAATTTGCCTGGGCTAATATGGTGATATGGAACACCTGGAAATTTCTGTAAAGACCAGCCTAGGTCAGCTCTTAAGAATTGATGTGTGCTTTCCTTCATAATGCACCCTAAGATAAATAGGGTATAGATAAATGAAGTATATTTATTTATAAGATAAATAAAGTATAGATGTGTATCCACTTGGCTACAGAAAAACAAATGTGTCTTCCTGCAGAAAGCAATTCTTGGTGAAAGGTTGCTCCAAGTATCTCATTTCTGGTTTGAATTTGCTGTTTACATCTTTAAAGTGACTTCACCACAGGGCTAGAGGTTCTTTGCTTCCTTTCCCCAATCACCAAAACAGAGAAATATTCGCAAGAAATCAAGAATGTAAGTGCCTTTAGAAAACATAAATACACTGTAAGTGGGATCATCTACTAGCAGGAAATTACATGTCTGAGAGGGAAAACAACCACCTAATGCAAAACATAATAAATGTTTGTCTAGAAAAAGCATATGAATATTTGATGCTTGAATCCATTTCTTTTTAAATTATCTCCAACGCACTGTGGGCATGGTAAAATTTCTCTGAGATCCTTTTTCAAGCCCCCATTAGCCCTTTTCATAGTAAAACTTGCTAGAGAGAGAGATCTGTGTGTCGTCTCCTTTCTGTCCCTGCTCAATGCAGGGAGGTTGGGCTGGATGAGTCCCGAGGTCCCTCCCAATCCAAACTGGTTTCTGGTTCTGTGACTGTTGAATGCAGAGTTGTCAGTGGCACTGAAATAGGATTTATGCAATACAAGTCACAATCTCCATGTTCCAGACAAAGCTAAGCTGGCCTGTATTCCTATATTCTTACATATTCCACTCCCTAATGATTTTTATTTTCTAGCAATACTCATTGGAGTATAATACAGAAGACATGTTGAAGAGCTGAAAGGTGAGAAATTCATTGTTCTTACAGGAAACTTGCCTTCTGAACTTCTTCATTCCCAATACCAATTATTCACTAATAAAGCCTTTGGGAAGAGTGTGTCTTCATTTTAAATAACAAAAATACACGTTCCCAAAGCTCTGAAGGAATGAGAAATTTAAGGAAACAACTAGTTAAGCATCTCTCATCTCCATCAAAAAACTGTGTGCTGCAAATTAACATCTGCAGAAAGAGGATGGCCCCTTCTTTCCCACTACTCAGTTCCCATTGCAGGATCTGCAGGGCCTGGAATCACTTGTTACCATGAACTTCTCAGTGTCTTTAAATATGATAATAATAAAATAAAAAGATGTCTCCGTACTTTGTGAATATAACTGGAGAAATTATGAATATTTCTCTTGGAATAGGACCTTAGGGTGCAAATTCAGCTCAGCTGTAATTGCATTTAAGTGTATGGAACAATTCCAAGAATAAATTTGTCCCACTATCCAGAAGGGTGCTTGCTTTATTGAATTAGGAGAATGGAGTGCACTCATCCTGTCCACAGATCCATTAGTCAGTAGTTATGACAGGCCATAAGCAAAATCTATTATTAGCACATTAACTGAAAATGCAGTTTTTCACTTGCAGAATCTGTAGCCATGATAGTAAACCTACTAAAAGAACACTGAAGCCTAAAAAAAAAAAAAAAAAAAAAGACCCATTTTTAATTTTAATTTCAAGAAGGTGACACGTATGCACAGTTAAAGAGGGGGATCTCAGAACATGCTGAAATTTAAGAAAATCTCACTAAAACAGTTTTATTTAATCAAAGGCAATTCCATATTTGAGAATAATAAAAAAGAGAAGCTTCCCTGCTGGACCTGTGTAGAATTCTCTGTGCCACAGTGCCAAGTGGTGGCCGGGCACTAAAGCAGAATGAACCAATTAGCAAAGTGTTCCATCTGCTACAGCCTGGGCTTGCTGTGTCCCCACACCTCGTGTCACCATGACAGGAACTTCTAAAGGGACAGCTTTAGCAAGAAAGCATCTCACTCTTCCTGAAACATCTTTCTTTTTCATCTTTTCTACACACAAAACCAGACATGGTCACTTTACAGGAAGCCAGAGTGTTGAGAGTTGGCCATTCCCACCATGAAAGGGTTTTTTATAGAGGCTTTGGTAGAAGTCAATTCAAATATACTTCAGCTCTGAGAAGTAGAATAAAATCACATATCCCTTTGAGAAATACAGTGGATCAAGACAAATAGTTTTGAAGTATTGAAAAAAATAGAAAACCATGAGACCATCCAATTTCCCATAATTTCCAGATTTCACTAATTATTTTTTGCAAGATTCCAGCCTAACAGCTCTGGGTAACAACCTCCTGTCCTCAAAAGGCAGCAGAAGCACAAGCTTCCCGCAGTGCCAGTTCTGCACTGCTGTCAGCTTAGAAAGGCATCCTTATTTTTGAAAAAGTAGATTTCATATTGACAGTGACTTTTGTCATTGCTGAAATTGCTAAGCTGCATATTAATTAATGGAGACAAGCCAGTAACAGGGATAAAAAACCCAGGGGAGACTGGACTGCTGGCCAAACAACAAGGTTTCACAACTGCTCTGACTCATGCAGACCCTGAAACGGAAACCTGGAGATTAAAAACCTCAATGCCTCATCTCTTAAAACCACCTATCTCCCTCCCAATTTGCATAATGTGAAACAGAACTCAGAATTAAGCATTCGTGTCTCTTCTGCAAGAACAACAAGCCCATAAATCAAAGTCTCCTCGCTGTGTCTGCAATTTGCAGCATTCCAGTAGTCTCATCCCCCTGCAAGGATTGATGTTGAAGCCCCAGCCAGAGTCAGTGCAATGGAGCTGACAGGAGACTGCAGTGGGGATCTGGGGAACCAAAGGAGCTCTGCAGGAAGGCAGGCACAGCCCTCCCTGTGTTGGAGTCCAGGGCATCCCCAAGGAAGGGAGTTTGAGCCCTGGGCAGGGGGTGTGGAGCTGGTCCAGGGGGTTGGAGACCTTGGCACAAGAGCCCAGGAAAACACTGGGTTTGATTTTAGTCCATGGGAGAGGCTTCTAACACTGAGAGAGGAATTGCAAACCACAAAGGGGTGAAAACCGTAGTTCAGCACAGTAGAAGATGAAAAATTCAGCAGTTTTAGGGTTCACAGAATAGAGGTAAATGGAGGACAATGGTGGAATTTGGGTAGCAAATCACAGCAGATGTGATCCCAACTCTTTATCTTTCTTTGGATTGCATCTGTGTTTTACTGAACACAGATGTTCACGATTTAGTGAATCGTGTTCCTCTCCTTCTTCCTCATCCTCCATCTCCTGAGGTGGGGATGGCACAAGGTAGTTTGAGAGGATTGGGTCAAAGTAGAAATGACCCTTTTAGTGTGAGCACTGGGCACTGGTATGAAATGGTCAATACCAGACACAGGGATCTGTACAAAAGCAAAGCAAGGCCCATCGGGGGCAGTCCCCTCGTGTCCTCGCCGCTGTCCCGACCTCGGCTGGGAGCGGAGACAATTCTGAGATATCAAACAATGAACAACAGGAGACACCTGAAAACAAGGCCTTGAGGACTCTGCTTCTTTCTTGTGATGTGACTTGGGGCTTTTAGAGGGCCAAGGACTTTAAACAACTTAAATCTCGAGTGAGGAAACCCTCCCGGAGATCCCTGCACTCAACATGTGCTCTGGCAAATGGGGACAGACAATTCCCCACTCTGAACATCAGAAACCCAACCCAGGCTGATCTGTCACACTCGTATCTGTCCCTTTCCTTACTATCATTGTTGCACAATCTGCTTTTCTGGAACTAAATTAGCCTGGATTCAGTGGAGCAAAGCTTCTGCTGTTGCCTGGAAGGCTGACTTGAAACAGACTGGACAGAGCTGGAGAATAAAGTAGGGATTTATTGAATCCAGGATCCACCTTGGGCAGGACAGGAGCCCAACCAAGGCTGCACCCCGGGTGGACCAAGAATAGTCACAAAAAAATGGCCCTCTGGTCATGAAATCTTACACTTTTATCAGTTTTGGTCCATTTGCATACTGGGGTTTAATTGTCTAATTCCAGCTTCAGGCTGTGAGGTCTCATTCTTCTTGTTCCTCCCTTCGGTCCACTGTTATTTGTGCTTTTGGGCCTGAAAGTTGTCCTTGGCTCTCAGCAGAACAGGAATTTGTTTTGTCTCCCTGCTCTGTGACTAGAGCTGAGTGACACTGAACATGAGGCTCAGAGCTACATCCTCAGGTAACACAGAATCTGCAAGCTAAAGCTTAGGGCATCACTGCTACTGTGGTTTAGGTAAATTACTGTTAGAAAAATCAAATGCCAATGAAATTCCTAAGATCGACTTGCTCAGTAGTGACAAGATAATGAATGATTTTCATAACTGTATATTAAAATATAGAGGAAAATTTTATTTATTAGCATAAAAATTAACTTTAGATATAAGATTCTCAAGCAGAAACTGATCTGGCATTTGAATTAAGTAAACATAAACAGAGACACACTGTTTTCTTTTTATGACAGAACAGCATTTCTACCATGTTAAATTGTACATCTTGCTCATAAAATTTAGTAACAAATATAACAATGACAAAGCTTTCCCAACTATAAATCAGAAATACTAGGAAATAACACATTTGCAATGATGTGAATGTAAATTTTTCACAACAAACCTGTTTTCTGAAACACAGTTTTGTATATGTACATGTCTGTGAACGACAGACATTAAACTGAGCAGGCTGGAAGAGCTTTTTCCTGTGAGTTTGTTGGAATAACCTTCTGGGAGGGAAAAAACAAAACCCAACCAACAAACAAACAAACAAAATCCAAACATGAAACTGGGAAACTCATCCCATACCTTTGTCTTGGAAAATATTTTGGTGATTGAGAAGGTTTTTGAGATGCCTAGAAAGAGATGCTTTTTGTCCTGATGATTAGAGCACTTTGCTGGGTCATAGGGAGCTCCAAAACCTCCTCCATTCACACACACACACAAACCAAACCCACCTTTGATCTGAGTCCCATTTCCAAGGGTGCTGCCTCATTACTGACAGCCAGCATTGTCTCTTAAAAACTTCACTGAGGAAAGAAATAAGGGTTTGGACAATCATCTGGAAAGGTGAATGTGAAATCTTCCACAGAATCTTACATTTTCTCCAAAAAATATTTTTAATCTTTTGAAGACAAAATATGTATTTTATATTATATATATGCATATATATGTATTATATATTTTTATATATTAAATATGTATATTTTTTTATATTTTTATATTGTATTATATATAAAATATATGTTTTAATATATTGAAGACAAAACCAAGGATATTATTTTAGCAGATATACCCAACACATTAGTGCTATAACTAAACTTACTGTTACACTTACTCTTTCTACAAATTTTATTGTTTTCTGACATATTCTGTCAATTTTAGTTCTTTTGTCGTGGTTGTTTTTTTATTTGCCAACACTTGTGCAGAAGTGAGGGACAAGGAAAGGGAGGGAAGGAAAAAAATTACAATAACTGCAAATAAAGCTCAGATTTCTGTGCAAATTACCAGATTCACTAAAACACAGATGCAATCCAAAGAAAGATAAAGAGTTGGGATTACATCTGCTGTGATTTGCCAGATGAATTTATAGTAACCACTGATAAAAGAAAAAAAAGAGTTGTTGGGGAAAAGGAATAGATTTAAATCAAAGCCAAAAAGTAGGTCAGTTACTACTTTAGGTATGAAAAGCATCCAAAATGACAAGAGATACAGCACAGGGCTGGGAGAGCAGGATCTCCATGAGAACCAGGGCTCTCCATGTCACCAGGACTCTCTCCATGGCACCAGGGCCCTCTCTATGAGAACCAGAGCTGTCTCCATGTCACCAGGACTCTCTCCATGAGACCCAGGGCTCTCTCCATGTCACCAGGGCTCTCCATGTCACCAGGGCTCTCCATGTCACCAGGGCTCTCCATGTCACCAGGGCTCTCCATGTCACCAGGGCTCTCCATGTCACCAGGGCTCTCCATGTCACCAGGGCTCTCCATGTCACCAGGGCTCTCCATGTCACCAGGGCTCTCCATGTCACCAGGGCTCTCCATGTCACCAGGGCTCTCCATGTCACCAGGGCTCTCCATGTCACCAGGGCTCTCCATGTCACCAGGGCTCTCCATGTCACCAGGGCTCTCCATGTCACCAGGGCTCTCCATGTCACCAGGGCTCTCCATGTCACCAGGGCTCTCCATGTCACCAGGGCTCTCCATGTCACCAGGACTCTCTCCACGTCACCCAGCACTCTCTCATGTCACCAGGGCTCTCTCCATGTCACCAGG
>VWZU01003589.1:2479811-2595170 GCA_013397095.1 Sterrhoptilus dennistouni | reverse complement strand
GTGGGGGGGCCCGCGGTCCGGGGTGCAGCTCTGTGGGCTCCTCGTCTGCCCGGGAAACTTTCCCCGAGCGCCTAACTCCGGGCTCGGGCACTCTGCCTCCATCCCCAGCTGGCGGGTATAGGCTGTGACAGATGCTGAGAGCTCCGTCTTTCCTGCCGAGTCGGTAATCGAGCGGGAAAAGGGTATTTTTAGCTCCCGCCACTGAATCCTGGTGTTATTTTTAGCTCTCGGCAGATCCCACCTAGCAAAAGAGAATGACAAGTAAGTCGTATTTAAGAATGAAATTTAGACACGGTACCGGGGATGCTGCCTTGGCACACAGTGTGTGCCTGTGCATGCTGGATGCTATTCTTCTGATTGATTTTCTTTGAGTTACAGAAATGTCTCCAGTAACAAATTCTATGGTTGGAGCCTCAAATCAAGTGAATACGAAGTTATAAACATTGCAGGATCCAGACAATTCCCTCCCCCCACCTTTGTTCGCCTCCTACTTGCTGTCTAGGTCTTTGGGGAATGGAAAACATCTAACAGAAAACAGCTTTAGGCACTTAAAAAAATTCTCTACTTTTGACAGGGTAGAATCTGTGCTGGTCTATTGAGTAAATCCCTCTTAGCTCATGGATTATTGGTCAGACAGGCAGGAACTTCTTCAGATTCATTCTGCTTTATCATGTCAGACCAGCTGCTGTGCACGTGTACCAAATCTGTGCACTCCAAACCCTATGCATCTTTCATTGAAAAAAATACAGGAGCATGGGAAAAGAGCTCTACTGGTAATGAAGGCAGAATTTCACTCCATGACAACTGAGAAGCTGCTTTTATTTTTTTCATAACTGGGCTGTTGGGGTCTTCATTACTACTGCATGAAGTTCATTAATTAGTGATTTAAAATTCATCTGAGGGGGAACTTGAGCCTGGGCTTTGTTCTGAGCTAGCCTAAGAAAGGTATCTAGTGTTGGACTCTGGCAAACAGTGGAATGGTCTTTTTTTAAGGTCAAGTCAGGTAATTCAAGTGGATTGTCTGCTTCGGTTTCATTCAGCCATAGTGGAATTCCACACACAAGATCAAAATGAAGAGTAACAGATTTTAATTTTTTCCTCCCTACAGTTTCCACTGATGTAAATTCTAAAAGCTGCATTATCTTCCTGCTTTCATTGAGAGAAATTTCATTCACTGGAACTAGCAGGGTAACACGTGCAATAGCATGTAACTGACAGGAGACTCCAGCTCCAGAGCTCCAAGGGAGCACTTGACTACCCTTGTTCCCTGGAAGATTTTTAGATGGAGGGAGAAAGGGTTGAGACTGGCATATTGCTTGGGTTACTCTAGGGGAATGAGTGGTATTCTCTTCCTCCTTAATTAATAAACCTATGTTTTAGCACTTCTGTGGGTAGTTCGTGATATGGACAAGTCTGGTAAAGTCTGAAATAAATGCGGTATCTGTATTCTGGAGACATAACTGAATCCTTGGGCTCTATGTGTGTGCATACTCTCTGCTGTAGATATCATGTAATCCCAGCTGAATCTCAACACGTGCTCACTTGCTCACTCTTACTGCATTTCTTGTTCTTGCCTTTTCTGTCATAGTGACTGTTAAGAGCTGCAATAATCTGGCAACAGCTAGGAGACTAGAGCATTCTTCTGAACGTAAATTTTGAGACTGGAACGTGAACTAGATACTACTTGACCCTCTGAAATTAAAGATTAATTAAAACAAGTAGATACTTGGTACAACGTGGTAAAATAGTTTATAGTCTAAATTTAGGAGAAGAATAGGAGCAAGCTTTTAAAGTTTTTAAGTTCTGGGGGTTTTTTCTTTAAAATATGGGGGTGGTTTAGTAAATGGATTAAAGGAATCTTTGAAAGTAACACAAGTTTTAAAATCCTGCAAAAGCCTGTGCCTCGGCATGACTTTATTTTTGTGAGCACCACTATTAAATGGGGCCTTCAATTAGGAAGGGGTTACTCAGGCAAATAAATTCGTAACAAGGAGTAAGTATTTAGAAGACCCTGGCCTAATATTTCTAAGTCTGAAGACTAAAGTCTCCCAAATCTTGTTTATCCTAATTCAGATTATTCAGGAAGAGATTACATTGAAAATAATCTGATTTATACATACAACTAATTTGTAACTTGGTAATGCCAAAGGCAGTTATGACTTTTTACGGAAATGTAATAAGAACGAAACTTCTACTTTTGCAACAACTTATATTAATTAAGCCTTGCTGGCACACTTATTGAGGAAAAAGGACACAGGATGAAAATTCCACTGGAAAAAGGTCAGGGAGGAACAGAAGATGCCTCCTGAAGAAAATGTATCTCACTGAAGATTTTCTTCCCTCTTTGCAAGAGAGGACTAACAGAAATAAGGATTATTTAACCCTTTCACAAAAAAGGTGGATTTGGTGGGGGAAAACATCTTGCATCTCTGTCCTACTCTCTATTATGTACATATCTATTGGAAGATACTACAAATTGAACCTGTGGACTTACAATTTAAAAAGTGCATTGGGGAATAGTAGGAAGGCCTAGAAAAACCTTCTCAACAAGTGGTGTAACCTTCCTGACAGTCAGAAGGTTAGTAAAAGACACAGATCAAAGCAGAGGAGTCAGTAACTCAAAGAAGTTTGTCTCAGCAAGCGAGGAGTGTCTGATACTACAGACTCCTTCATAGGCACAAGCATGGCTTCAATAGATGCTCTTCTAGACACAGAAGCTGATGATGCAACTGGTAGGATCCTCTTTTATTTAATGTACTTGACTTATAATAAGTTTCATAGTTCTGGTCTGTTATTTCTTTTATGATGGCTTGTCATCCAAGAGGTGCCTGACACCAATTCAGTCCTGATGGGAACAGCTGCAGTTTAAAGCTGACCTACACAAAGACTGAATTTGGTTTATGATATCTGTAATCTTTTAACTTTGAAACAAAGTTCAAGGGAAACATTCAAGGCATAAGGATTTTAATGACTATATCTTGGTAGCAGCTTGGTAGCATATTCATGCAGCTTGAACTTTGAGCTGATGTGCCTTCTTTAATAACTAATTTTTAAAAAGAATGAGAATAGATCATTTTTTAAAAAAACTTGTGTAAATCCTTGTCTCATTTACCATTATAAATATTAATAGATTAGAAATAAGATAATTCAGCAGATCCACCCTGGGAAGATGCAATAACTAGCCTTAGGGAAGGTGTATTAAAAACCTGTTGATACTTTTAACAAGTGGAATTTTTACTTGAAACTTTCAGCGTTGAATCAGAGCATCTCAGAAAACTGAGGACATCATTTAAGTGATTTATGTAATACGACAAACAAATTTGGTGATTGCTGGTATCCTTATGCCTTTGTTGTTACCCACACCAAGAAAAAAAAATGCATCAAGAACAAGGTGAGGGAGCAGTTCTAAGTCTTCGACTATGGAGATTAGTTTTCTGGTAGTGATATTAAAATGTCAGCACATGCCTGTTCTCTTGGTGACAGGTAGATTTGGGTACTCAGTGATTGCAGGACTGGACCATTCTTAAGGTCAATGAAGAAAGTTTTCTTGAATGATATTACACCTCTTGCTCTTCTTTCTCTTCCTTTTGAAACTGTTCTCTTGGCCGGGCGGGTTGCTTTTTTTTCTGGGCGCTTCCTGTGCTGGGGTCCAGAGCTTCTCTGACTACCCCCTCCACCTGAGTCCAGTGTGGGAAGGGAGCCTCCAGCAGGCAAGGAGGGAGGCTCAGCAGTCTCACCCTCACTCCTGTGTGCCTCTTCTGTCTGCTAACACTTGGCGTGGGTTGGGATAATCCAGGGACTGGTGCCAAGCTGGTAACTGGCACCTACCAAAGCAGGGCAGAAAGCTGCATTCACCCGCTTCTCACTGATCTCTGTTCTGTGCTAGGCGTTTTTGGGGTTTTGTACTTTTTTCCAGTTTTCCACCTCCTTTGCACAAAAGTTTTGTTGCTAAAACTTTGTTACTAGTGAAGAGGGCATAGGGGAAGTTTGACATTGCTGAGGCCCCAGAGTTCTGGGCAACAAGATACAGTTAATTTCATTCACTAGGACTGCACACATACTTAAACTTACCATTGTGTGGTAACTTCTGAATGAGATGGCAATGACAAAAGGAAAACAGCCCAATGTTTGTATGCTCAATCTGCCTCACCTGCTTTCGATCCCAAAAGTTCTGTGAGGACAGCTCTGTGACTGCCCAAAAGAATATTATGAATTTAAGGGTAATCTCTCTAAAATATCTTAAGATCAGTGAAGTCACTCTTGAAAGGACTAAGTAACACAGCAATTTATAATTTTTTTTAATTATTATTCTTTGCTGAAAAGCACAGGCATTGCAGAATTAGGGTTGGGAATCTTTCAGTAAGAATTTAATTTTGGAGGCTTTTCAAACTGGCCCTGGGTTTTGATTTAAGCAGTGTAAGAATCTAGTTGAAGAGTGCTCCTCTCTTAATGCATTTTCTATAATAAAAAATTTAAAAATAAGGATGGAGCTATCTTTTGATAACCAGATTGGAGATATCATCAGCCTTTTCAGAAAAATAACTGTTCTTGATGATGTTTTGTTTTTAGTTTTTAAATTATAATTATAAATGCACTAGTAAAGATTTTATCTAATACATGAAACTCCTGTTATGAATTGAGACTAATGAAAGCATTCTTTTTGTCACAGGTGAACCTTGGACTTCATTTTGTGCCCTGAGAGACTATTGGTAGCTCGACAAATACTTGACTCAAGGAAGAGAACTTAGAAGATCAAGTTCTAGCACAAATTCAGGGTTCTGATAAAACTGAGATGTTGATGGCAATGAACATTATTTCAGAAATTAATAACTTCCAGTATTAAAAATGGTAAGCTGTTGGGGAGAAGGGAAGGTGTCTAGAGGAGATGCTGAATGTTGCCAATTGTTGAACAGAACTGAGCATAAAAATAGTTTCAATAAAGTTGTTCTTCAGACTGGTTTTGATTGAATAATTTACTGAATCAAAGATTTGCTTCGAAGACTTGTTTAAATGGTGCTGTGCTGTTAGTGACCCAAAGGTAAAGGTGAGTATTTCAAATAATCAATAATTTATTCTTACTAATGTGTCTGTCAAGCTCAGTTATTTATTCTTTTTGCAAGATTCTGTGTTTTGAAGTTTTTAGAGAAATTTATTTTTCTAGTTAGCTGCTGCCGGTGGGCAATTATACTCTACTATTCTCTACTATTAACTGTCTCTTTTAGGTTATTTTTTGAGAAGGTTTCCCTATTCTCATAAGTTTTTTTTCATCTTTAATTTTTTCATTAGCAATATCTGATTTGCTTCTGCATTTATCTCTTTCCTATTTCTTTTCATGCCTTTCCACTTTTCTGTCATAACATAGATACTTCATGTCTTTCCACCAGTCAGACATCATCAGCAAGTCTAGATTAGTGACAGAAAATGCTACCAAGAGTAGACATCCAGTGCTGGTGTGGCAATGTCTATTCTGTTTTTCTGGGGAGACTTACTTTCCTAGGGCAGTAAAAACTTTCCAGTGTCAATTCAATGCTATGCATCACAGTTTAGTTTTGCAATGTCAATAAGATCTTGTCTCCCTTGCTGTTGGCAGTTTTTCTCCTAGTCGCATCTCTGAGCTGCCTTAAATACCATGTTTCTGCTCCTGAGGAACAATTACATATCTCTGTTTCAGGAGGACAGGAGTTACTAAGAATTCCTCTGGATAACAGAACATGAATTGTTAACACAGCAAACGAGGTTTGCTTCTTGAATGAACAAATAAAGATGTATTTAATGTGGGTAGTAGTTAAGTAATGCTTGGGATTACAATGCAAATGCTGCTACTAAACAAATCCAAAGTTCTTTCCAAGCCCTCCTGAAGTCGAAGGTGGACAGGTGGGATAATCAAGGTTTCTGCCTTAAATGACAGAAAAGAAGTCTGAAAAACTTATTTACTTTTTAAGAATGGATAAAATATGCAAATTAACTTCATCAGTGTCCTTAAATTCAGATGACAAGCATGCTGCAAGCTTCTTAATACTCTTTCTTTTTTTTTCCAAGTAGAACAGCAACTGAAAGTAATCAGCAAAGGTATTTAAATAATGACTTCTATAGCTTTGAAGTAGCTTTGTGGTAATAACTGACCACTATGTGTAAAAAGTTGCATGTCCTATACTTTATTTTAATGAGGAGGAAAACTGTTTCCCTTCCTTGGAGAAACACCTAACGTCAGAAGTAAAAATTTTCAATTTGTGCTTTGCATTTTATACATTTCCTAATACTGTACCAGGTTGTATACTTAGATATGCTTTTTAAAGAATAGATATTAGACTACTGGTGTTCATAAAAATTCAGGTCTTGGTTGTATCAGAGAATCCTATGCTTGAGCTGGGGACTTAAACTTGGTTGTTTTGGTTTTGGGCAGGGTGGTGGGTTGGGTTTTCTGGATGGAGGAGGACTCATCTTTTCCATTGCTAGAATTCCAAGAGAGTCCTTCAGGACTTCATTTGGACTCTCCACGCTATCCTGAGAAACAATGTTCTCTAAAATGAGAGAAAATAGAAGCAGCTGATTTTAAACAGTTACATGTGTGACCAAGCACTGAAATTCTCTAGTCAAACACAGATTAAGCAGCTGGAAGGGTTTCAGATTAATTATATTTTTCAGTTAATACCTTTGAAATGACTGTTCAGCTACCTTTGTGTAAGTTGGACTGGACATGTAGCTTTCTCATTTAGGCCTACAGAAGCCCCATTCAGCGTGATGTGTACATGATATTCTATATGTGGTGCTGAAATATAAGGTCTATTTATATCATATCACCATGGGGTTGTTTGGTTTTTTGGGGGTTTGTTTTTGACTGCAGATGCGAGATTAGCAAAACTGATTTGTCTTCAAGGAGAGGTTACCAAGCAGAGGTGGTTTGTTCTTGTGCTGACAGAGGTCAGCTCCATGCTTGATATTGAGGTCAATGTGACTTCTTTTTTAGTCAGCTGTTTCAGCTGCACCAAGTATAAGCCTATTGAGGTTATGGTGCAGCTGCCAGGGCTTTGTTACGTAGCCAGACAAAGTGGCCAACTGTGGAGATGAACCAAAGTGGTGAGTGGGCATGAGTACAGGGATCAGCTTTGAAAATTGATATCCAGTCACACCATGCAGAAGTTTCACCAGATCTTTGCATTCTGGGAAAAAAATATGATTTTTTTTCTTTTTCCTAGTAGTGACTACAGGTTTCAATTTATCGTTGTTTTCCAGAATGACTGATGAACAGTTTTCTACTCCTTAGTCTAACTTGATTTTTAAGGACACATTCATCTCCCTGTCTGTATTTGGGAGACAAAAGTATTTCCATTTTCACAGGTGAAAGTCCAGTACAGCTAGGGTGTGACATTTTTGTTAGGAATACTTTGAAAATATGGGATTTGCATATTATGAAGAATCAAAGTTTGCATAAAGGCAAATTAGTAATTTCCTTCAGTTGCATTTTTTTCTTTTTGGATGAAGAATTAATGGTCTTTAATGTTTGTGTATTTTACATTAATGTGCCTTGTCTTAGTTACAGTAATTATTAACATCAAAAATGCCTCCAGATTATCTCTGACAGTATAATGCTGAGGTCTGACTTCTGTAATTTGATTATTGAAATGTGCTGCAATTAACATGCAGGTTCACAAAATTTTAATCTATTTTTTGAAACCTAGGTTCTTCCCCACATTCCCATCATTCCATATTACATCTCTGAACCTTCCCTGAGTCTGTCACAGAATTAGCTCTCGCTTAGAACACAGGATTCAATGGGACCTTTTCGATCATCAAATGCAACTTTCAGGTGTTGTAGGTGTTCATAGAAATCCTTTTAGAATCACCTTGCTCCAACTGAAGAAGAGTGTTGATACTTTGGAAGGTGGCTCAGTGAGGTTTTGAATGCTGCATTCCTTGAAGTGTTCAAGGCCTGTCTAGATGATACTTTGAGCAACCTGGTGCAGTGGAAACTGTCCCTCCTCATAGCAGGGGGTTAGAACTAGATGATCTTTAAAGTCCCTTCCAACCCAACCCACTCTATGGTTCTTATTGCCTAAATGTATTTTCTGTCAGTTTATATGCTTTTGCTGTTGTACCAATATTACATAGCGATGCTATTCCTGTAATGAGAATAAAAATATCATCTCTTGGCTGTTGCTTTGCTAGTCAAAGAAAGGTTGATATCAAGTTCTATTAGTCTTTCTACAATATAACCTTTCCCCTTTGCAAGAGACCTGCACCTCCAGGAGTATGCCTGATCTCTGGATATAACTTCCCTAAAAGTGCAATCCTGGTTTTACTGAAATCAATAGCAAATCTCTTACCAAGGTCAGTGTCTGTCTCACTTCACTTTTTATGTCTGCAATACTTGCTAGTGAGTAAGAAGGCTGCTATACTGCTTATAGCCTTAAATCCAAAGTGTGGTAAGCAGAGAAATCTTCCATAACTGGAGTTGGAATAGGATTTTTGTTGGGTCACTGACAGTGTTGTAATAAAGTTGAATACAGGTAAGGGTTGTGAGTGCATGACCTATATATCCTGAGGTGGATACATTGCAGGAAGATGCTTAGAATTTCATTTATAGTAGGTATGCAACATATTAAGTCTGAAAATGGACGCTTCAAGGACATGCTTGGGAATAATGAAAAGACAAGAGGACACCCACCAATGATTACTACTGGCATGGTGTCCTTTGTAGGGTTACAAATGGGAATTGTTACTTAGGTCAAGGAGCAGTTATACTAGAGTTGTCTGGTCAGATCACACAAGTATATTCTTGATATATTTGTCCTCTTCTATTTTCTAGGAACTCATTTTTCTTTATTATGTTCATTAATCAGAGTAAATTGGGGCTTTGCTGCTGTAGCCTCACTGTACAGATGGGTAGTTCTGCTGTGGATTATGTCACCATATATATGTAAGATATTCCTTTGGGAATTTCTCAGTCCAGCTGTCTGTGACCACTAATTTTTTAGTTGTCTTTTGTTGTTTTTTTTCCCCCTTGTCTGAAGAACTGTACTGTTGAGAATCTCTGCAGTGCTTATAAACCCATCTTATTCTCTGTTCCTGATGAGGTCACACATTCCAACACCTGTTGCAAAGGATTTTCATAGCATTGGCTGTGTCTTGTCTTGGGTATGTACAGAACCACATTTATATTAAAGAATATGTAAATCCTACTGGGTTTTACCATGTTGCAGAAGTTATTCAATCCAAAGTTTGCTTAATTTTGCATACTTTGGGTTCATAAATCTACAGCTATAAATACATTTAGACACATTTCTTATAATTTGTTTTTTGGTTTTTTTTGCAGAAAAGACCTTTTCATTTAACCTTTTTTTTTTTCCCTACTGCAACATCTGCTGGCACATTGGAACTCATATTTTTGTGCATTGCTTGTGGATATACACACTCCAGAAATTTCAGTCTCTCATACACAGGAGAACAATATTCGGCATCCCTGAGGGAGGGAGGCCAGTAATCTTTACCTTTCTTCCAGCTGGACACAGGTACTGGCTTTAGTTCTTAGGATAAATTACAAGAATTTTGGTGGTTTTGTAATTCATGGTTATTGAGGCAGCTTTCATGGGAATTTTTGTACTGGGGAGTGTCATGTACACATAATCTTTGTTGGCCAAGCTTATTCCAGCTGTTCTGGATGCAAACTTTCAAGACTACAGAGTTAACAAAGTAATCCTCATAAAGCTTAGTACAAGAGCTTTTCATCTCCTCTGTATACTGGTAAGTATGGAGAAGACAGCAGTTTGTGTCTTAGCATATATTAAATATCTAATGTAGAACTCAAAATGCAGTCAGATTTTCTTGCTCTTGCAGCAAAGGTTTTTGAACAATTTTTTGGCAAATAATTAGGCATTTTGTGTTTTCACGTACAAATTTGTGTACATAGTATTGTTTTTTCTGATTCCTTTTCTCTTGCCCATCCAGTGCATCCCACTGGTGCAGTGCCTGATAATATTGTCAACCATGAACATTTTGTTGGTTGGTGGAAAATGGCCTTGATTTTCTTAAATTTTGTGACATAACACTGGTCTCCTTTGTAGGCAATCTCAAAAAAATATTTTGTATTTACCCACTTTTGTTCAATTACTTCTGCATGTTCCTATGAATTTGTTGTGCTTCCCTCATCATACATTTTTACTTTTTCTTTGGTTGATCCGTACCCATTGGGTATTATTCTGAGGATGGTGTGAAGATGACCACTCCTGTGTTGAAGAACAACTTTGCACTAGTCTTGCTAAATTCTTTGCTGCTGAATTTTTTGGTTTGTTTTTCTTTGTTTTTATTTCCCCTACACTTCTCCACTGAGTGCAGATGTCATGTTTTTTTCTGAAAGGCTCTTATTTTAGAGCTTTTAAGAAGTTATTGAAGCCTATATTCAGTTATTGACTCAGGTCTCTCCCTCATGGTCTCCTTTACACGTTCTGTCAAAACTGGTATTTATACACTTTGTAAAAATAGAATTCTGAGATGCTGCACTATTCTTAGGGGGATTAGGAATACTAACATTTTAAATGAAGTGCTTTTTTTTTTTTTATTTATTCCCAGTAAGAATTTTTAATGCATAATTTGTGACAATCTACAGGAGATTATACAGTTGTTCAGAGCTTGCACTTGTACCTTTTTAACACCACTTGCAGCTATTGTTATCTGCAACATGACCTAAAGATGTGGCTGAATCTTACAAACATGGACATGCAGAAGTATGAATGGAAAAAATGAGGTATACAAGATAAGTTTAAGTAACCTAGTGGGCGTAGAATTTGCAATCTGCTTGTTATTTGTGCTTGTTTTGTACTGGGATATCCCATCTGTCACAAGAGTGATGCATCTTTTCATTGCAAGCTTTTTTCATTGCTGGTGGGTGTTTTTGTTTTCCTTTCCTCAAGCTATTGCAGTGGCAGGACTTTGCTGCCAGAATGCTTCCTGGGGTAAAGCTGCCTGAGCACATTTTTCTAGCGCAGACATAACTATCACCAAAGCAGTGAATTGATTTTGAAGATCTTTTGCTTCTATTTAGACATTCATATTATCTCCTGTCCCCATGTTTACAAAGAAAACTTTCTTGATCAAATTCAAATTTCACAGAGATTTCACCTGTTTCTGTCTTTTGTATTGCTGATCATTCGTTGTGAAGACTGAAGCATGCTTGCTTACTTTACTCAAAAACAAGAAACTTGCTTGTCTTGCAAATAAATCTCCAAATCATAAATTTGCTTGTTGTTTTTTGGTCTACTCTTTTATACAGGTATTCTAATGAAGTAAATGAAATTTTCAGTAGTAACATTACGAGGCAGCTCGGTATGTTTCATTTAAGCTAATACCTATTCTGAAGACACATTTACCAGCATTATTTTAAGGATTTATTTTGTTTGAACATCTCTACATACTCATTTGATAAGTGCAAATGCAGTATGTGATCAAATACTTTTTAATAGAAACACAAAATGTTGACTACACAAGAAATAAGTGACTGTCTAATGATCATCTGTAAAGTAAAATTTTGTGTCTTTTGTTCAGAAACTCTGAGCCTATACTGAGGTAAGAGTCATATGAGCTAACAAATTAGGAATATGGTGTAACTGGAAAAATTAGATTAGTATCTCAGCTATAGTAGGGCACTCATTAATCCTAAACCCAACTTTCCTCTCCTAGGTGTAATTATTGTGGTGGTTATTAGAAGTAAGGTACTACTCTGTGCATGTGTACCTGTATGACTGCTTGGGGCTGGAGTCTCTGTTTTAACAGAGCCTGCTCTCAGGATTAAAAACCCCACCCCACACCCAGTGATTACAGCCGCAGGAGTTACAGTGCTCTTGGTGAACAGAAACAACCTCACTGCAAACTTTTGTTCATTTGAGGTGATTTCAGTCCACAGGGTGTCACTCAGCTAGCAGCCTCAAAATGGTGCTGTTCTTTCTTGCTTTCTTTAATTTCTCTTGCTTCTGGAAGAGAAATTGGATCCTTCAGAGTCTGGAATATTTCAGGACAAGTTTTTGGCTGTTAGTGGCATTTGATAAGTATGGTTGATAATATCGATGTAGTTGAGAAGTTCCTTAACTTATTTGCCCTGAACTTAATTATTCGACTTAGTTTTTAGCTCTGCCTTGGAATTCTTCTCAGCCACTGTGCAGAACAGTACATCTACTCAAGGATACCTCTGCACTATCTGTGAAATGGATGTGCATGGAACTAGATGCCATCATAAACCTTGTTACAAAGAGGCTTTCCAGAAGGGTCTTCTCTTTTGTTCACAACATCTTGCTTCCACCAAGTTTCTGATCATCTTAGATTGCACTGTTAAGGGAATGCATTTGCTTTGGTTCAGGGAACGCATTTGATTCAGTTTTTGTACCTGATCATTATCTGACAGGGATAATGAAACATTTTGTTGCTCGTAAGTAAAACAAAACAGCATGTTATCCAGCATGCCCTAAAGGTCTATATAATACATACAGGTAGAAATAGTTAATTTTGTCTTTTTTTTCTTGCTCTTTTTTTTCTCTGGAGTATTAAGCAGCTTTAGGTTGTTTTCCATCTCTCAATAATTGGCAGTAGTCTCTCCAATGCTGTTATTTTTGCTCCTTTGGAGGAGCAGACTTAAAAAATCTTCTATTGAAGTTCTAATGAAAGGGCATCAGTTGCCCTTTTCCTTACTGTCTTTGAGAACTATCTTCTCAGTCCTCTGTAGACTTCATTGACTCCATCTCCATACTCTAAGTTCAGATGTGACCTTTATCTTTCAATCTCTTTCCATATGTTGAATACTAAATTTCTGAGCACTTGCATATCTGTGACCTCTGTCTTGTTCTCCCTGAGAATTTTGCTTTTCAGACTGTCCTTTTTGTCCTCTCTGTCATGAACATTTTTCCATATTTGTTCCCAGCCAAAGCTTATAATTCATTAGATTTCATTTGATGTTCTCATAGATCTTGTTTTATGGCATGATTTTCAGACTATCAGTGTAGAAAATAAAAATCCATTGGCTTCTATTGCTTCTTGCAGTCCCTAGACAATTTTTTTCTATATGTCGTTTCTATATCAAACCCTGTTTCATTTTAAACTCTGCCTACATTTAGGAAACAATGGCTTTAAAACGGCACTTTATCACTTCATATATTCTCCATCTATATCATGCTTTCAGTTTACAAATCATTGTGTAGCACCAGGAATGTTCAGTTATGAAGTCTTCTCTCCATGTACAGATAGGCTTGATAGCATTCGAGTTGACTACTACCAGTAGTATCTGGAAGAGAGTACAGCAACAATGCAACTTCAGTCAAAACAATTTCAAAAGATAGGAATTCCTGTTAGTAAGTCGGGGAAAAATAATTGAACAATCTGTAGCATTTAGGATTAACTGACAAGTGTTTGTTGATTCTTGCTATTCAACTTTTTGTTTGGATTATGGCCACTGAACAATACAGGCTGCTTGGAGTTAAGCTGTTTAAACCAGTACCCAATGTTTGTTAATTGTCCAGAGAGATGGCTTATTTTAGTGAATCAGCATTGCCTTCAAAATTTCATGGTGTACTGGCACTGTTCAGAGAGGAGGGCTGTGTAGAAAGGAATAAATATGAATTTTGAAATTAATCTTCGTGAAGTGAAGCAAATGGTAGAATAATTTTGAACCTAAAATTCCCATTTTCTAGTTTTGGGAATCCAGAAAAAATTTTGTCACTAGTGACTTTTACTGATACAGTTAACTATTGCTTGGGTCTAAACTGATTTCCCTGATAACACTATAAAGCTCTTCAAGGCAGTAATAGTGTATGAATTGTGCAAACCATTGACACCAAAAACAGTGACAAAAGTATATAATGAAATAATAAGAGTAAGGCCTTTCTAAGTACGGAACAAAATATTCCAACAACATGATTTTTTTTTCAGAATTCTAGTATTAGAAAAACCTGGACTCCGCAATAGTTAAAAGTAGTGACTCTCATTTAAGGTCCTGTGTATTCCCTATGGTCCACTCTGTCCAATCCTATCTGGACTTTATCCCTTTGGCTCTGGAACTGAAGATGCCACCAATGCCAAAGATTCTTACAGATCCTTAGTTTTCAGAGCCTGTAAAGTTCTGTCAGAGTCTGTTATACTTTTTCAATGAGACTTGAACATTGTAAAAAATTAGTCCAGAACAAGAAAGATATTAGATCACATGCTGATTTCAGATAAACAGGCAATTGTGTATAGGAAAGTCATAGGCAGAGTTAGTCATGTATTTGAAAAAGAAAAAGGACTAGGATGACCTCCTAATTCCTTTCTATACAAACTGAAATAGGAGTATGACTTTATGATCTTTTTTTTCAACTGAAGTAATGCTCTGCATAGCTTAGGAAGCATTTTCCAGGAAAATTAAATACTATCTGGAATTGATACAGGTCTGTTTTATTATATGTTTGTTGACATTTTTTTTGAGGCATGTGCAATGATAAGTCATTTATCAGCTGAGAATGAATTTCCTTCTTATTTTACGACTGTCTATCTCCTGTTACATCTACTGTTGCAATATTGTAAAAGCGCAGTTTCTAAGCCATTTTTGGTCTTCACTGTTTGGGCGATAGTGGCTTGTATGTAGCATTATAGTTCTGCTACTGAATCTATTTGTTCCAATACTTTTTATCCTCATCAACATTTCTCAGCTTCATTCTGGAACAGTCTTTTGTCCCAGTATGACAGCCAAAGATTCTTTATCCTAAATAACTGCAGAAAGCATCATCTTCCACAGCACCTCTGTGCCAAAAGAAGCCTTGTACCAGACTATAATTGCAGCTTTTCTTCTGACTTGATTTTTCATAGAATGAACATATAGTTAATGCATTTAATTTCTTTTACTACATCCCCAATTTTATCTAGTCTGTCATTCCATTTTCTGTCACTTGCTTTCTTCAATGTCTACTCATATTTTCTATGAATTTGTATCCTGTCTGTAGCTACAGCATGGCCTGTAGTGTCCCCGAATTGGTCTCTTGGCTCTTTTGTCAGTGTTGCACTAATCCACTGTTGATTTTTATCCTGAAAAATAATAATAAAAAAAATATACTGTGTATCTAGCATGCACTGTTTAGCTGAGTTTTTTTGTAAACATAATTTTCTTTTTTTAGAACAGTTAATTTGTTTGCATCACCTATTTGATCATCTGATCTTAAACATTGCTTAAGTTATATGTATAAACTCTCCTTATTTCCTAATAACTGTGTTATGATCTTCAAGATCAATACAAATTGTAGTTGGGAGGGTGCCTTAGGGCTGTGCTATTAACTTTTTTCATGACAAATTCATACTGATTATATGGTTCTTCCACTTCTAGGTGTATTTCTGAATCTATTGGCCAAAGTCCATTTTCCTGGAACTTCTATATATATTAAAGGAGCATATGAATCATGACAAACATACAATACTCAGGAATGCCCACAGCCTCTCAAATAATTTCATAATGAGATTTGAGTGATGGATACATGTTCTGACCATGCCTAGTTTAGCATATTTAGGTATAGCAAAAAGGAAGCTTTTCAACTTCAGTGGCACTGTAAAAATTTTGAGAGAGTATTACAAACTATCCTTATTCTGTACAGTTGCTTCCACTGAGGTCATCTCACCTCAGGCTTTTTGGATCCTTTCACATCTTAAAGAACAGTGTCAGCCTGTGTTACCTGAGTGAGACCTATTCCCTCTATAAAGTGAGTATCCATAATAATGCAGTATGTTGACTTCAGTAACTTAAAAAAGCTTCAGAGAACCTCTAAATACTGTGAAGGATACTAAGTTTCCCTGAATCCAAGCTTTATATGCTATTTATTCTGTAGTACTTTAGAGATGAGACAGAGATTTGTGAATTTATGTTTGGGATAAGTCACCTGTTTTCAATATGGCAAATTGTGATGAATATGTCCAATACACCTTCAAAATTAAATGACCTATGTAATTAGATGTTTTTTCATGATCATGTACTGACACAATTCCTTACTTAAGTTACACAGCTGGTTTTGGGTGAAGTGATAGAATGAAGATAAACATATGGGGATGTTTTCTTTTTTTTTTTCTTTGATTATTCCAAAATGTACCATTTCTAGAGGCATCAGTTAGATGGCAAAACTAGAGGATTTCATGAGACTTTGATTCAGTTGATCCTTGGTTCAACTACAGCACAGTTCAGTACTTCAGTACAGCTGTAACTCAACACTTGTTACTGGATTACAGGTATTGGATACTGTGACCTCCCTCTAAATCATATTAATTGCCAGCATTTTCACATAATACTGTTTGAAACTCCTATGGCCATTTGTTTCTTTGGTCTAAGTACATCATGAAGATCATTCACTAGTGGTACAAGTTCCATAGGTCATGCAAATTTTCTGCTTTATGTCAGCTCCTTTAGCCATGCTGTTTTATTGACTCTTCTTCCTCATATTGCCACTTTTCAATGAAAATAGAGCTTTTAGACATTTTCACTCAAATGACAATTCAAATAATGTCTAATATGCCCCAGAATATATTTTCTGTCACTTTTTGCATCAGTACCTAAAGCTTGTTGTATTCTTCAGAGCTGGCCCTAAAATCTTCATTTTACCAGGTGGAGTGTTATCTCTCCCATCACACTTCCATAGCTTTCCATACTGTTGAATTCAGAAACGTCACAGAAGATACTGTACTCTGCCATAACCAGTAGATGGGCTTGAGTTGCATCTCTCTCCTTACTAGATTTCTCCCATCAAAGAAGTTACCATTGTTTTAAAGTATTTGTCCAAAAAAGCACTCTTTTGTACTTGCTCAGAAACCTACAGTGGTGCTTATTTTACAGTTCTGTTGGTTTTCTCTTAAGACCAGCATTTCTGGTGATACCTTCAGAAGACTGTAGGATATCTGTGAGTAGATTTACAGTAAACTTTACAGATTTCCTTTAGGTTGTGAATTTTTAAAGTTCTAATAAAATTGTTTGTCCTTGTAACAAGGTGAAATACCAGTCAATGGTGACTATGCATGTGTGAAAATTCTGACAGCCATAAAGTAGTCATAAAATATAGGCTTGACATAGCTTTAAAGCTAGTACAAGAAAAGCTGATACTGTTTGCTACTATAGCTATGGTCTTTGCCAGTTAAATTGTAGACTTCAGAACTTTCTAGAAAGTTCCCATTCAGCTGACACTGATGTTTATATGTTGATGTTAATTTTAAGAGCTAATGAGTAACTTTGACTTAGAAGTATTATCAAGCTTTTTACATTAAAACATTAGTCTAGCACTTGCAGCCAAATGTTTTGTCTCATAAAAACTAAGCTAATCAGAGAAGACTCCTGAAAAATCTTATCCCTGAAGAAAATAAGTAGCAGAGCTGAGGTCACAGAGTAAACTACAAATCAAGCCACTAGCATGGCTCAAAGATTTGTTAGCACAGCTATAAACTGTAAGCAGAAACTTTCTAAAAAGCATTGCAGTGGTCCCTCTGTTTATAGTACAGTAATTAAAAATTGAAACTGTCATGACCAATTTAAAGGGAAAGCACAAATATGGGAAGAGTCTTGTTTTCATTTCCAGAAGTGTTATCTACTAATTTGAAGAAGTATTTTTTTAAACAAGAGGGAAAAAATGAAAGAGTCTTACATTTACAGCAACAGAAATTAAAGTACATAACCAATTACATATTACCATTTTCATACTTTTATCTATTCTGCTCATGGATTGACCTTCTGTTGAGTAAACTTTGCAAAGCACCAAAAGAAGTTCCCTCTTAAAAGGGTTACAATTAAGCCATTATGAACTCAGTTTATGCGATTGTTTATTATATGAAGTCTGATCAAAGAAATACTCCAGAATTCTCTGCTAATCATTCATTCCAGATGTGTGTCACAGCTATAACTTGTATTACAGTTGGGCAAGACATGGCAGACTGAAAGACTGCTTGGTGTTTATGTACTGTGTATATCATATACTAAGGGAAATGTATCCCTATTATATGATACCTTTTGTGTTGCTCAGAGCAGCACCCCTTACAATGATAATTTTATTTCTAATTAACATCTGCATAGCTTTGGCTATGTATTTTCTGCCCTCTCTGTATATGAGAATACACCTACTGATACATTTATCTTCAAATCCAATTTCAGATGGACTGAGTATCTCAAATTGATCTTTTCAATCTAGTGTCGTATTTCATCTATTGTATGAAAATCCAGAGCCATCTGCTCCCTTCAATTCACCTGTGTGGACTTTTTACCTTGAACTGAGATTCTCACAGTGAATTTTAATAGCTGTGTTATTGCCCACACTTTGTTGTGTGAAAGAAGGGTGTCTGTGCCACTACAGAGTTTGGTAGTTTTCTCCTTAATCCGTTTTAAATCAAAAAATCACTTCCTTAACTCCTATTAGTTTTCTCAGCTTTAGGTACTGGCAGCCTGCTCTAAGGTCTTATCAGACTCTTCACTTCTCCAGGCTGAGCAGCTCCAGCTCTTTCAGACTGACTGCCTAGGAGTGGTGCTCCAGCCCTCTGATCAGCTTTGTGGCCCTCCTTTGGACCTGCTCCAACAGGTCTACACTGTTCTTATGTTGGGCACCCCAGAGCTGGATGGCATCTCACCAGAGTAGAGGAACAGAATCCCCTCCCTGTCCCTGCTGGCCACACTGCTTTGGATGCACAAGCCCAGGACACGATTGGCTTTTTGGGCTGCAAGTGCTCATTGCTGGGTCATGTTGAGCTTTGTGTCAACCAACATCCCCGAGTAACTCTCCCCAAGTCAAAGGTATTGACACACCAAGACTGAAGCTCAGAAAAACAGAGAGGTGGAAAGCAAACACCAGCTTCTCTACCCGAGCTTTGGCTTAGGGAAAACAGCAGGAACATTGGACTCACAGGAGCATTCCTGAGATAAAACTTTCCAGTTGAACTGTATAGTGTACATCCCTCCTGTGCTGTTATGGGCAAGCACAGAGTTGTGAAGGTATGTAAGTATTAGCGATTTTCTCTTTCTCTCCTTGAGATAAAAGTTTTTTTTGTGTTTTGGGAGCTACAGACTGGGAAATAGTTCATTCTGTTCTCTTCGGAAAAACCTGGATACATAGGCAAGGCTTTACAGTTTGCTGTAAGGACTCTTTTAGAAAATCAGTTTCTGTTGTCTTTCAAATATAGTTCCCCTCACAGAGAACTCACATGAAGTTTCTTTTATTTTCATATGACCATTTTTGTACAAGCTAAGAGGATAAAAGGTGGTCACTGATGGGTTGCTGTGGTCTGGCTTTTTTTCAGACAGCATTCTTTTTCAGGGCAGTTCCATTTAAACACATAAACATTTTAAAGATATTGAATGCCCCAGTCAAACAATGCTTATCCCTGAAGCTAACATATGTTGAAATGCTTTTGTGGCACTTAGCTATGCATGCCACTACTGAAGTGTCTGGAACTGAAAGCCATTATGAAGATTTTTTTTTTGTGTGTGTGTGGTTTTTCTTTCTTTCTTTCTTTCTTTCTTGTCTAAACTGAACTTATGATTAAAATGTAAATAAACAGAGTGCTGACACTAAATTTGCAACAAGTCCCAGGAATACTTAAGTTACTTCAGATAGTTCTGTCTTCATCTTATTGCAACACCTCCACAAAAGCAGATCATGATTGATGTATTAAACATCTAGGGAGAAAAATAGCTTCAGTGGCAGTTATATTTGAGAAGAAGAGGCAAAATTATTTTGTTTTCTATCCAGATTCTCAAGGCACTTTCTGCTCAAATGATTGTTCTGGTAAACAAAGTATTCAACATGAAGTTCCTAGGACGTGTTTTCTAGCAATAGTAGCTGAAAGATTTCTTATGTCACTGTATCTATGTGCCTCCTATGCCCATGCTCCAGTCACTCAAATACATGGATTTATCTAAAATCAAAATTTATTCCAAAACACTGCATTCCCCTTTGGCTTATCCTTAGCTGCTTGAATTGTCACAAAAGTCATATTAATAAAGGCAGCTGATTTTCATCAAAATAAAGTTCTTAATATTGTTTTTTGAGTACTGGCAGGCTAAAGTTGTGCACATGAATTGCAGTCCAAAATTCAGAAAGAAATTTCAGCTAAATTTTCTGGGGCATGTATGTTTTTGTTGTTTTCAAGTTAATGCCTGGGTGGTTCCACATTTTACCCCATCTTTCAATATTTTTCATATGAAAACTCTTATGAATGTTATGAAGCAGCATAGGGTTTTTCTGGTTTCCAAAGGCAAATGGATGATTTGAAAATGACAAATTTGTACCGTTTCCAGCAAGAAAATAAGTTTACTGTTTTGTGTCAGTGATGCCTTCCCCTAATCACATCTTTTGAGCTAAATAGCATTTTTTGCAGGGTTTTTTTTTCTTCCAAAATTTGGAAGAGTGTGACTGTCGTAAGGGAACATCATTCCTCTTTAGAAATGAGATGAGGTTGTTACCTCATGGACTGTCAAGCCAAATCTGCCTGATGTATGTGCTCTGTGAATAATATCATTAACAACTGCATGAAGCAGGAAGTCTCCTTAACCTCCATCTGCATTGTAGTTATCCAGAATAGAAAAATGTCTCACAACAGTATTTTCAACAGTTTAGAAGTGATATAGCCATAGTGATTGCTGTCTGATTTCTGCCTGGCAGATAGCAGTGGCTGAAAAATGATCTATGACATTACAATGGCTTTTGAATACTGAATGCAATGTATAAACATGACCTTAAAAAGAAAATTTAAATTGTTAGGATACTTTATATTTTTATAGGTATATATATATTTTTACACTTTTGCTTGCAGTTGGAGATTTTTATTTGTTCCACTCTGTGTCTCTTCAACCGTTTAGGCTTTGGGGAATTTAGAAGGCAGCATTAATAACTCCCAAAATACTGGATATGTCAAATTCTATAAGGATGAGAGAAAACAGCTGCTGTAAAAATGTCAAGGAGTCAATCTGCCTCTTACCCTACCTAACACAAGATCAGCTCTACTAACATGAACCTGAAAGAGGATCTTCTTGGTCAATTCATTACTGGATTTCAGAATCTTCTTGCTTAATTCTGTGCTGTAGAAGGCTTTGGAGTAAAAACTGAATTTACATCTATGCATACAGGAACTACTTTCTCATTCTCTTCAGAGTTGTTCTCTTCCTCCTTTTAATGACATGTGAAATTGATGAAGAGAACTCAAAAGTGTCACTGTCATTTTGTGAGGAGCCTATCTTTGTCACATGTCTGTGCGGCATACAAGGACTAAAAATACATAACCACTTTTCCAATAACATAAGATGAGAAATATACAATTGCCCTTTATTCTTCACCCAAGACTTCACGAAGAATATTCTCAAAAGATTTTGACCAATTAGAAATCTACTTTGGGTCACATGGATCATCTTGTTGAGGTTTATGGCAAAAAATGTCTGCATATGTTGAAATGTTTAAAGTTTTTGAAGGCAAAATCTTTCCTTTTAAATTATATTAGGTTTTTTGCTTGCAGATAGATTATAATTTTGTGAAAAAGAAAAAAATACTTTTAATATTTTTTTTAATTAAAGTTTAAGACTTTTTCTATAGCTTGAAAGCAGCAAGGTATAGCTTAACAATGAAGTTTCCGTACTTGTGTGTTGAAAACAATCTTTATCTTGCTGAAGATTAGTTTGTCTTTTTTTTCCCCCTGGAAGTTGTTTTCAGCACCCTACTGATGTTAATGATCCATTACTCTTTCAGAATTCTCACAGCCTAATTATGAAAGCTTGGTAAGTTTGATATGTTGCCAAATTCACTTTCAGATTCTGTTTCCTTTTTCCTCATTTGGTCTTGTAGAACTTTTTATTCTTTGTAAACATGTCCAAGAAGAGCACCTTGGTCTGTTGATACTGAGTAATGATAAGAGGACCCAACCTTGGATAATATACAATTCACTGTCTAGAACAGTTCAGTGTGCTTTTTGCAGGCAAGATCTAAAAAAATTACATTAAAAAAAGAGAAAAAAATTTTGATCACTTTTCATTCTGCTGAGGATAGAAAGGGTAAATGCTGTTTCTTCTGTTGCGATTTCTGAGAGATTTAATCTGCTTCATGCATAAGGTAAACTAATTAGTATCTCTAGAAGCAAAGCTTTCTTTTCTACCTAACAAGTTCTACAGATTTTTTTACTGATTACAGGCTCAAAAAAAGTCTTTCAACCTTTTCATGTCTTGCCACTTTTCTTACATAAAGTTCTTGTTTTATTAGCCATGATTTTAATGACAGTTCTTCTGGAAGAAAAACTGTGTAACAATTCCTCGGTAGATATTTCTAATATTATTTAATCTTTTTTTCATCTTCTGAAATCTAATTTCAGGTATTCTCTTTTGAAAAAGTTTTCCATCAAATTATGAACTCTATATTTAGTTAAATCTGAATTTATTTCAAAGGCAGTATTAAGACGATGAAGTGAATGTAGGTTGACCCTTCATATCTGGAAAAGAAAAGTGAATGGAAATATTAGAACAATAATGAATTTTGCAGTAAGTCATGACACCCGTGTAAAAATTCAGATGCTTGAATTTGACTAACTCATCAATCACTGATGTGTAGATGTAGGTTGTAGAGAAACTAGACCACTGCAGTTCAACCCCTAAGTCAAATTGTTCCTTTTCATCCATTTTTTGGGGGGTATTTCCCTGAAGTCTTAACCTTAATCATCTTCTGCTTTACAGTCAGTGGACAGCTCAGCCCATTATCTTTGCACCATTCAGCCTGTCAGAATTCATTAGCATGCCATCTACAGAGAACTCCCTCTGCAACCAACTGTTTGTTAATTCATCTACAGCAAACTCTAAGGAATTTTGTTAAAGAGCCATTTTAGGCAAAATATTTGACTTATGCTTCCTTTGCACTATTTAGCCAAAGGTTCAACAAACGTCAGGTTTTTACAGCTCACCCACACTTGGTAAGATTTTTTTCTTCTTTAGATTTTGAAAGTAAAGTACATTTTTAGCAATGATTCTGGCAGTGGGTAGATACTACAATAAAAATCATGAAATATTATTGCATCAAGCTGTTTAGAGCTCTTTCTCCCTGGAGGGAATTTATCTTCAATTAAGCACACTAAAAAAAAAAATAAGTTGCAATATCTTCCAATTTGGAAGTTCCATAAGAGGCATCACTTGATGTACCTAAAGCATATCTTTCTGAGATTGCTACAGGGCATTGAAACTTTCTTCTTTTGGAATGCAATTTATTCATTTTTGTTAAGCCTGACATAGTTTTGCAGGAATGTTTCCATGAGGATGACCAGCATCTTCCTTAACTGAAATGAGCTACTTGATTTCATTCTTATATTGAAGTGCCAAATACTTTAAACAATAATGTACTTCAGTGTTGTATTTAAGTTTCTAAATAAAATTCCTATAAAATTTTTCATCTTTTCTTTTTTGCCTTCATAGGAGTGTCAAAATAAAACAGTCTGTCATATACACAATTTCTTTCTCCTCCATGAATATTTTCTAGGACAAAAATGCCTAGGAAATTTCCTGAACAGGAGATATATTGTATTGTGTCAAAGAACTAGACACCAAAACTTCTACAGATTAAAGTATCAACCAAATTTGATGTAAAGTTAAAAATTAGCAATGAAAGTACCTCAGTCAAGAGTACAGTATCAAAGGCATCTATAAAATCAGTGGAAATGCCTCAAGAAGGCTGGTCAGCTGAGACAGAATTCCCCATCAAGTTTTTTCTTAAGGTCTCAAATCTTCATAAGAGTGCCATACAGAAGGTTGATAATAATGAGCACTATTATGAATTTTCTGAGAGATGTAATTTTCTCATTAATCAAACATCTGGTTGCTGTTTGCTCCATTCCCTTAGTAACAATTTCTAGGTTTCAATTTGGTTACTGGGATAACTACTCATTCTTAAAAACATACAGTGTATCTGAATCACTGGGAGGAAGAGAGAGGCCTATTAATTATGACAGAGAAGGAACAGTGTGAGAGGTTTCATTGAAAGGTATGAAGTTTCATTTTCCTCAGTAAATACAGGACAGTATGGAACATCATTATGAAGACACCGCAAGCCAAAACACTGAATGTATGCCTGTGCAAGTTGGAACAGAGGTACAGAGGGACTAAGAAAAGGAAGACACAACTTGCTTCTCTTTACCTCTTTAAAAAAAAAAAAAACAAAAACAACAACTTGATTAGAAAATAAAATAATTGAAGCTGTCATTCTTATTTTTTGCTTCTGGAATCTGGGTGTGCAGAAGTTAGCTAGCTCTCTTTCACAATTGGCAAATCTTTAGCATAAAAATTCAATAAATCAACACAGAAATAAAGGAACAAAAATCCCCAAAACCAACTCCAAAAACCCAAGCTCCAAAGGAAACAATGTTCAAAATCTGCCATCTCTAACCAATTTGGAAAAGTTACAGAAATTTAGTTATCTGAGTTATATTTTGTCCAAAGGGATGACTTTCACTAAAATAATGCTTGGAGAAAACAGACAGACTTCCAAATGTAGACTCCTTTAATGAGAGCTGAGAAAAAGTAGCAAAATCCAGATAAGTCTAATGTACACACGAAGGCTTTTATTTTTATATAATTGTACAGTCGATTGTAGACTCTGTAGGAATGTACATTCAGTGCAGAAAATTAGAAACATTCCATTGTGTAGTCTGATTTAATAATATTTACCACTTGCTGGGTGCATTCAGAGAATGGACTCTCAGGCTCATGAGAAAATCTAGTCACTGTAGTGACACTGGATGTAGCAATTACTGATTGTGTCTGTTCCCCAAAGCACCCCCCACACACAGGAAAAGGTCATGTACAAATCTTCTCTCAGTCCCTAGACCACGTGCCTGCTTCTCTCTGTTGGCTCTGTGGGACTTGCCAGTGACGGAACAGGTACCAGTCACCTTGAATTGCTCTTCTCGATCTCTTGAATTTGGCTGCTCTAGAAAGTGCCAGGATCAGTTTATGGCTTCACTATATTAAATATATAAAGTTTAGAAGCAAGCTTGGATGGGGCAGATCAGGCTCTGACTGCAAGTAAACAGATGCTGGCTATTCCCAGAAAATATTACTTTGTAGTGGGGATTGTATTGATACAACTGAAGTTTTAGAGCTTTTCCAAAAGTTAGATCCACATTATCAATACAAGTTCCAATCAACATCTGCTGTAATTGTTTTTAATTCTGATGTGACTTTAACTAATCTTAAATTTCTGAAGATACATCTTTTCCCCATTTTCTTATTTTAGAAAGGAATTAAAAGTCCATTGACATCAACAATAAAGCTTTAGTAAATAATTCAGTTTAAGTTTGGTTTGATATTAATTCTTCATTAGAAAATAATTTCAAAATAATGCATTAGACTTTAGACTGTTAGACTTTAACATGTTCATATTAAAAAGAAAGGTATAGGTTAAAAAAAATATAGGTTTTTGAATAAAAAAATGCACTCAACTAGTTGTCATTTCCACTACCAGACACTAGAGGGGAAAAATGTTCCATGTTTTTAGACCATTAAGATGCAAACTAAGCTGTAATGTATTCCATTTCATGCATCACTTCTCTGAATAAAAATGCAGAGTATAATACATTTGTCATAGATTTTCTAGTTGTAGCAGGAAATTATTAATTATACTGTACTCATATTGTTATTGATTCACTGAATTAGCACTCAGACATGGGGTTCATAACAGTATTCGTTACAAGTCAGCTGGCATCAAGATGTGATACAGCTGATTATTTAATCCTTACAGAGTAGGAAAATCCATTAAAATACAATGTATTTTAATTAGAACGTAACAACTTTGTCCAGGCTGTGGTAGCTGGTTCGATTTCCATGTATGGATAAGTTCTTGTGAACATGTTCGTTCAGAAATGCAGAAACTGCATTTTTTTCTTTTCTATGAAATATTTTCATGAGTACAAAGAACTAATTATTCTATGTTTTTGATTGTGTTTCTTAAAATAAGTCTGACAATTTTGTTTCTTGAACTCCACGCTATGTTCTGCTTTACCACAAAAAAATAATAAATGAAAAAAAAACTTTAAAAATTGAATACTTAGAGCTTTGCAAAATCAAAATACTTTGAATATTCATATCCAAATATATGTCACAATACATTTTACCAGAAATAATCAAGAGGTTTTTAGAAAATTCAGTGGTGTTTTCTCCCAGACAGGCACAGAAAGAAGAAATGTTGAACAGTGGTGGGTAACAGGGAGAACAACAGACGTGTACAAGTATGCTCCACAAACCAAGCCAAAAAACGTTCTAACCTAGGTGTTAGAATATCTTTAGTACTATAGGGCATATAGCATTATAGGACAGTATTAGAACCAGTGGGGTGTTACCTGCTTTCTTTCTTTATGTTTGTGTTACACCTCCTTAATGCAATCTGCTGTTTGTACTGCTGACAGATGTGATTAAGATTCTCAAAGAAGCCCAAAGAAACTAGATTTCTAGTTGCCCCTGAAACTGAGGTCCATTTTAGAAGCTCAGACCAGTTTATCCTGTGAAGACCTCTTTTACCTTACTTCCTTTGCTGACTCTCAGCAGGTTAGATTTGGCAGAAGGTGTAGGAACACTCCATCTAGGGCAGAGATGTGTGTTCTGCTTTCATATTGATAAATGCAAGAAACACAGTAAAAGGGAGGAAGGATAAATAGAAGTGTCAGCCAAGAGAATTTCTCAATATAATTGGTTACCCCTTGTCTGAGTGCTACAGTACAGTGAGAAATGATGCTGTGCTAGTTCTACTAGGTGATGAAAGATGAATTGACAAGTAAAGAATAATATGAACTTCTATTTGATACTCATTTGATAGGTGAGAAGACAAGGCTGCAAATACACTTGGGGGCCATGAAGGTAGAAAAAGCTGATCATAACAAGCAAAAGACTGACACCTTTCTCAAAAAATGTTTGATTGGTTTGTTGTTTATCAGGAGTTCCCAAATTTTTGATGAGATACTTTTCTAAAGTGTAAATATATCTGAACATGAAGGAAACAGTTCTAAAACCAGATTGGTTGGTTTAGTCACCTGGAAGAAAATAGTATTTTAGACAGACAGCCAAATACACAGTTTAGACAGGATTCCATACAGCTAAATTGAGTAACTGAGAAGATTTAATACTTTGATTATTCTTCTACATATGTAAATGTATAGAGATTTTTCTGAAAATTCTCTTAACAATTCTTCAAAATTCCTGTGCATCTCTCAAATTACGGGCTTTATTTTTAATCAAAATGTGCTATTAATTAGATAAACCAAAGCAACACATACATAAAAGTAATACATCTATAATGGAATGATACATAAAAGGGAGCACTTCATGTGTTTTGGACAGTTTCATTTACAATGTATAGCCAATGTGACTACTCAGCAACACTAAAACAATTTCCACACAATGATTTCCAAAAATGAGTAGTTGGATTATCTGAACACATATCCATTGCTGATGTGGTTACTAAACGTCATCTTCTTCCGCTGATATCAATGAAGCTGATGTATGTTCAACAAAGGGAAAATACATCCCTAATGAATGAGTTGTCACTAAGATTTCTGATTATCTTAAATAATTTAATTTTATACTATTCTATCACATTGCATTCTAACATTATTAGTCAGCAGCTTTGTCTATACTATGAGTTATCAAGAAAATGCACCTAAAATCAACTTTGTAACAGAGGCAGACTTCTGCCTAAACTAACTTGATATAAACTTAAACTTCTCTGATACTCCTAGAGGCCTTTATCACAACTACTTCAATTTTATTTCTTGTTCTGTATTTATACCAGAGACAATTTTGTGTCATATACCTGACCTGTATAAAATATATGTATATGTAAACATTATTTTCAGTATGTATATAAAGACAAGATTTTTATCCTGTAGTTGCATAACTATACATAGAAGTTTTTAAATCATTATCCTAGAAGAGAATAAAGAGACCTCCCTATGGAAGAGACTGTATATATTCAGAAAAAACTTCATGTTGTTCTGTGACTTCTAATTTTTTTGTCTCTACCTATTTCACAGAGATTCTGTCAATTGCAAATGCAGTGTTTTTCCAGTATTGAAATCATAACCAATAAAACGTTTGGTATTGGACTGTAAGCTATTCCAGTTCTTAATCTCTAGAAACATTTATGTGTAATCTAGAAGAAACAGGAAAATATATTTTGTTAATCTACTAACAAAGATTAAGTGCAATTCAAACTGGATTAGCCTGCTGTACTCAGTGTCAGTGCTATTTCGTATGCTACAGATACTCCTTAATGGCACAAAATGTTATGGAGACAATTAGCAGTGCAGCAGCTAAGAACTAGTACAAAAAGCCAAAATGAAAAATCTGGTGTAGGCTTGGTATAGTCTAAGTTTCTTATGTTGCCTCTACAGTGTTCTTTTCTTTTCTGTTGCAGCAGTGGACCATATATATATATTAGTGGACCATATATACATGGTCCTCTAATATCAGCCAGTTCTCCTGGACCATTCTGCTATCCAGGGCCATATCCTCTGAAAAGGTTGAAATGTAGGGCTATGATCTTGCTTTTGTGCCTGGCTTCTTCTCTTAGGATTCTGAACTCCACTATTTTATGTTCACTGCAGCCAAGGCTGCCTCTGACGTTCATGTTCCTCATAAGTTCTTCCTTGTTCATAAGTACCAGGTCCAGTCTAGCACCTTTACTTTTGGCTCCTCAATTGCCTGTGCCAGCAAGTTGTCTCTCCATAAATCTAGGTTGCTTGAGGTTCTGTGTTATCTTTCTGGCAGATATCAGGTTGACTGAAGATTTCCTTGAGGACTAGGGCCTTGTAGAAACTTTGCATCAGTGTCTTAGAGACCCTCTTTCAAATTTGATTCAAAGGTTTGATTTCAACATCCAGATGGGAGTGACTTTAAAGCTTTTTTAAAAATTTTTTTTTGGTTTTGTAATATTTAAAGATTTTACCTAGAAAAGGATTTTTTAATATTTGGAAAACAAGACTGATCCTTCTGCTAGGATATTTATTTGTCAATGAATTTTACCTCATCCTGTTTTTCCATCCTAGTATGTACAGCAAAAGATTAGCAATAGGTATAAAATATGAAAAAAATATCCATAAATGTTCAATTTTGCCTTCTTCATGTAGATGGAAAAGTATTTTTTCCTCTATTCTCTCTTGTACTGTCATTTTAGTTCTCACTCAACAACCTCAGGGCAGTGCCTAGTATAACAATTGGGACATTTTAGCACCAGCTGCTGATAGAGTAAAATAGTATTTGGTGGGTAATATTTGTAAAGCCACCTCAAGTGGCTAGATGGCCAGTTCTACCAGTTAAAACTGGTACAAAATGTGAGTCTAAACATTAAATGCAGCTTTGAAAACCTCAACTAAAGTTATTAAAAAAGGCTATGTTTGAATCTGCTGCAGCTTCTTATCCCTGTTGTCTCTACTATCAAATCATTACTAAATCCACTCTTCAAATGGTATGTGTTGGCTGTGTAACCAGCCTACACAACCAGTTCTGTATGAACAAAATTAAAGTCTACATTATGCATATTCCTAGCACAGCTGGATAGTCCTTTCTGAGGTCTGTGTTGTATGTTAGGGCCATTTCAGATGCAGCTAAATTGACTGTAGACTCTGTTCTAGCCAGTTCCCCACAGAGTAGTAAGAATCAGTCATCTCTGTGTCTTGACTAGCAAGTATATTGGAAAGTATTTCTTTTATATATGTGCAGCCATCTTTCCACTGAAACTCACAGTGCAGGAAACATGTTTGGTTACTCCTTGGAATAGACTGCTGTCAAATATTACAGACAGCTTTCCTAATATCCTGGTTTAAAAAAGGACAGTAAAGATTCAGTATTGCCATGCACTGGTTTGCTAGCTTGTGCACTTATTTGATCAGTTTTGGAATATTGCAGAAGAGTCCTCTTTAGTATTTTCTTTTAAGCACTTTGTACATAAGTTAAATTTTTGTTTTGAAAGGGAAGACTGTTGACTACTTGATCTTATCCAGTAATCATTTATCTTATAAAAAATCAAAAATGTCCTTTTACTTACTTCTGCATATTCCCAAGTCATTGCTCCTAACTGAGGTATTTTCATTGAATATCTCAGTTGAGAAACTAGGTTGGAAGGGACCTCAAGTGGGATTTATCTTTATTGGCAAGAGCATAGTAAAACCACAGTCTAGACAAGATGTCTCACCACCATGTGCAGCTGAATCTTTAAAATGTCCAATGCTGGGGAATCCCACACTTACCCGGTTTAGTCCAGGCCAGATTGTTTGTTGTGAAAATTGTTGTGTCCAATTGGAATCTTCCCAGGAGTAACTTGTACCCATCACCCCTCATATTTTCCGTGTGATTCCTTGTAAAAAGGGAGTTATCTTAGCCTTTAAATACAGGAACATGGTGATAAGGTCTTTCCAAGCCTTCTTCTCTGAAGGCTGAGCAAACCTGATCCTCTCAGGCTTTCCTCACAGCCTTCCAGTCATTTGGTCATCTTTGTGGCCCTTCTGCAGACTCTCTCCAGCCCATACACTTCTTTTTTGTATAGTAGGAGCCAAAACTAAACACAATATTCCAGGTGTGGCCTGACAAGCGCTGAGCAGAGTGGCACAATGATTTCTCTCTCCTTGCTGGTGATGCCTTCATTGGTACTACCCAGCATCCCTTCTCTGCTGTAGCAGCAAACTGTCCACTCATGTTGGGCTTCTTCTCCACCAGATTTCAAATCAACAAAAGCAAAGCAACCATTGTAGTTGTCAATCCAATGCTGATTAGCTTTTGAAGATGGACTGCATTTAGGCTACAGATGCAAGCATTATGAGAGAACTGCCCTGCGCTCAAGTCATTAACTTAATACTTTACTAAAATTTTTTTTGTGGGCTCATTCATGGATGCACATATGAAATGCTAAATTTACAGATTATTGGCTCAGAAAAGATTCTTGACTTCAACTTGGACACCCACCTGTTTTTCAAAAAAAATTTTTTTAAAGATGTCATTGTAACTTTATACTTGACTTTTCTTTGAGTATTGAATTTTGAGAGCAGACTGGTTTTAATATAATTTGAAATTAGTGGAGCTCAACAGGCATGTAAATACTATGTGTTATTGCATGAAAAATGTACCTAGAATATAGTTCTCTCATTATATTTTAATCTAAATTTGAAAGCTATCTAAAATATTTTTAAAACATTTCAAATGTAAATTTATATTTTGTGAAGCAGTGGAAGTCTTGTCTATGGCAACATTATTCACTGGATTAATGGCATCCTTTAATTAAACAAGCATCTTCCTAATGATGGCTTGGCTGGCTCTTTGCAGAGTTTTTCACAAGTAGTATGATCATAGCTCTCAAAAAGTCAGTGGGCAGAATTACGGTGTCCAATGTGCAAATTCAGATTGATTTGACAATTTTGTCTCAGAAAAACTTAAAAGTAACTGAGGATCTTGAGAAGTTACTCTCCTTAGAAGTGACTGAGTCTAGAGCCATCTTTCGCATACAGATATGATCTGGACCTGAGCCAAAGCTTTTATCTGTACATTTTCTAGCTTAATGGAGAAGGAAAGTGTTTAGAAGCTTAAGTAAATTTCCCCCAAGTCTGATCCCCATCTATATCGAATATTTGGGAGTATTGGCTCATAGACATGCTTTCAGGACTCTGAAGAACTTACCTTTTCCTTCTATGCAGATCTTCTTACACTCAGTGTTTCTGATTTAGCTGACTACAAGAGCTGTCAGTTATTTTCAGTGTTTAACTCTGTTTAAGTTCACAGTCACCTACTGAGAAAAATATTGATGATTACCAATAATAATAGCTAAGAAAGTAAAGATTTTTCCTAAATTATAATTATTTAAATTCAAATGTACAGAGGAAGATCTGAACCAAAATAAAATGTTGCTAACAAACAGAATTACAGCTGGTGACAACAACAATATCCCCTGAAATACTATAGTATTTTTATGTGTATGGGAAATAACTAAAAATTATTATTTCACAGACTTGTAGCTCAAACAACTGGCCAGAAATTTCATATATGCTGAACTGCAATGTCTCCCAATAGCATGGGATTTGTGAATATGAGAAATAAATAGACCTCTAAAAGCTCAATGTCTCATAAAATCTATATCTGTTCAGGTTATAGAACAGAAATTTGTTCCTGTGGTAAAAAATTGTAACTTCTAAAGTTATACTTACTACAGTAGATAGCATATGTCATTATGAATTGGGAATTACACATGATTCATTTTTAAGTTCTTCTTTTTGTTTGTGCATATTGTTCCCAAATGATCTAAAAGGCAGAGATGTGGGTATCTTGCATCATGATGAATGAGATGATTGAAAGAACATTCGCACCCAGACGCCACATACAAAGAGCAGTACACATGAGAAACAGGCCATAGAACCAGTGGATTATTTATATGCTGTCAGCTTTCTGAAAATGAGACATGCACAGATCTAAAAATGCTCCTGCAATTTGATATTAAAACTGATTTTCTTTTTATTAAATAAAAGTTAACATTAGAAGTTGAATTAAAAGTTAAAAACGAAAGGGTATGTTAAGGATATGTTCATTATTTTTAGTAAGAGTTTCAATTTTTATCAAGGTGTTATGCTGAAATTATTGGATAGATTTCAATATAATTACCTTTGGGGGATCTGAAATCCTATAAAATAGTAATGATTGATTTTAGGCCTTGATAAGGACACATTGTCAAATGTATATGACTTTAAATTTGAGAAACCACTAAATGGCTTTATTCTCAGTGCCTGCAACCATGTGTGGTTTCCTCAAAGTTGCCATGATTATGTTGATTAACTTAAGCAACCATATTTGGACCTGAAAGTTTTCCTCCAATACAATCACAAGAAAATACAGAGAAATGGCACATAACAGCCATTGCACTTTGTCTTCCGTTTACCAGAAGGTGAACGCATATCCGGTAGCAGTGGTTTTCCTACAATGATCATTGCAGTCACAATTTCTCTCAAACACAGAACCCTTTTTAGAGATGGTAAGATGAATGCATATTAGCACAAACACTGGCCCTTTTACTTTTTATGTTCTTTTATAGCTGACCTTTGCCAGAAGAATACAGGGCTATAACTGGCAGATTCATTCAGGCTACTAAATCTAACGTGTAACTTGCATTCATTCTTAAACACAACACAACTGAGAGCAAATAAGATAATTCTATTCCCAGAGCAGATAACTTTGCAGGAGAAAATGTCAGGCTTGATAGATTTGTTAACTGCAGTGACTGTACCAACATTTAATGACACAAAAAGTATACGTCAGTTAAAATAAAAAATTACCTGAAAGATTGAAAGGAGGTTTGATGGTAAAGTTTTGATAAAGGACATAAGCTTTTTTTTTTTTTTTTTCATTCTTTCAAATATTTAATGGTTCTGATAGATTGTATTGAAAGTCTAGTACAACCTCCATGAGACATAGCCATGTGTTCATATTGTCATGATCACTAGGATAGAGTATTTATATTATAATTTCTTAAGATTTCCAGCAGCTAGATAAAAAAACTTTCAAATTCATGTTAGTTTACACTTGCCACTGGCAAAGGCACAATTTTTTTATTAAATTTGTGGCATAAAAACTTCAGGACAAAAAGCTGTTCATCACTTAGTGATGGATACTGATATCCTTTCATATATCTACTAGACTAAGGAATATGAAACGTTATTCTTCAGAGGTGGTCTTTCCCCATATGCCATACAACATCATATCTTTATGAGAAAAAAAGCAAAAGGATTGGTCCTAATGTGATTAAATTATCTTCAAATGCCTCATTGTTTTTGTTTTTGGAGTATTCATGCACTGAAAGCAGAGCTTGTCATTTAGAGGTAGCATGTCCTCCCCAATATTTGTGCCTCAAACTGTGGGTAGAAGAAGGGGAGAAAAAAAATATCAAAGAACAGAGAAGGAAGCATAATAATAATAATAATAACCAGCATAGTCTTGGAAATGATCCATCAATTTACTGTCTAGAGAAGTGACATATCTTCAATATCTCCTGCTGGCTCGGGTCAGGATGGACATGACCACACTGCAGCTCTCTTAAGATTACTGGAAGCTCAAATTTAGTAACAGCCCTGTCTTAATGAATGAAGCCATTCTTTTCAAAGTAGAAATTTTGTTTTCTGACCTTTTAACAAAATCTATAACACACAAAGTTGTCTGTACTAGGTGCTAGAGTTTTTTAAATTTAACTCTTGATCCAGCCTCATAACTGTGAGATTTTTTTAAAAGTAATCCCTTTGCTCAGGAAATGAAGGTAAGACTCTACAGCAAATACTGATCCTATAGTATAGCAAGGCAAAGCATCAACCATAAGACACTTAAAATAAGAACTTAATTAATGATTTTTTTCTCTGAAGAAGTGAAATATTTCTGTTTTCTGTAAAAAGTATTCTTTTCTTTAATCGTTGTCATGAAAACCAAAGCATTGAGATAGCTGGGTTTCTACCCTTGAATTTACTTCAAAGGATTATTCAGAACCTTATATGAATAAATCTATTGGGGTATTTTTATTCATTCTTAAAACATTCATTCTTGTATGCAAACAAATTAATTCAGTCTTCAGAATAGTTAACTCTACAAGGAAATAGGTTATGCCGGATTTTTTAATTTTGAAACTGAATTGTAATGAATTAGTAAATAGAAATATAAAAAGATACTATATTAAAATAAAAATCTAATCTACTAAGTCCCCATTATACTTTTTTATAATGATGCTACTTTTTCTGAATTTGATTTTTAAAAAATATATTTTATTGCTTCATGGAATTTTCTTCTAGAAAAGCATTGCTTTGATATCGCTACACTCTAGTGGTTTTTGGTGGGGGGTTTTCTAGTCATTATCTATGACTAAAATAATAAAAATACAGTAATAGCTGCTACTGGAAATTTCCACGTGTGTTCCTTGAAGGGCTCGATTGTGTGGAATAATTACAAGTGTGAATAAAAGATGTATTCGTGATGGTTTGATAATTCTTCTAGATTTCCGTCATTGGCTCTGTTGGGAGTTTGGATTTCTTCTCATTTCTATGAAGTTCAATAATCTCAGTGAGCAGGGTTCTTTAGAGAGTAATAAAAGGTCACTATATAATGATGTGTTCTCAGTGAATCATTTTATGTATGAACAATGTGCTTATAAATTATAAAATACTAGTGCAGTAATTTAATACTATAAACCCTAGTCCCAGTACTCCATATTTGTGCAATTAACTGAAATGGATGTGAGGTTGATTTGTAATTGGAGGCCATGTATAGCACAATTTTTAACCCTTAAATCTTGAACAGACTGTAATCATATTTACATCAGCATCTGAATTTTTATTAAGAATTAGGGGCAACATTTCAAATAATCTTCCCTATTTATACAGACACAAATCCATGGCAGCCCCTACCTTTTTCCCACCATATAGCTAAGATTGTTTCTAGCCTTGTATAGCCTGTATTTGTTCTACCTGTATCTTTTGGGAGACTTCAACTTGGTAGAAGTCTGCTGGAAATATAGCACAGCAGAGAAGAGGCAGTCTAGAAGGCTCCTGGAGAGTACAGAACTGCCTGACACAGCTGGTAAGTGGAGGTGCCCCATTAGTGGATTCTGGATGTGAACCAGCTGAACAGGAGCTAGCTGTGTGTCCAGGTGGCCAAGGCCAATGGTGTCCTGGGCTGTATCAGCAACAGTGTGGCCAGCAGGACCAGAAATGGAATGTCCCACTGTACTCAGCACTGGCGAGGCTGCACATTGAATCGTGTGTTTAGTTTTGGGCCACACCCTGAAAGAAACCTGTGGAGGTGCTGGAGACAGTCCAGAGAAGGGCAACAGGGCTGGAGAAGGGCTGAGGTACAAGTCTTACAGGAGAGGCTGAAATAACTGGCATTGTTCCTGGAGAAAAGGAGGTTCAGGGACAACTTCACTGCTCTCTACAACCACTCAAAAGGAGGTTGTAGTAAAGAGGGGGTTGATTTCTTCTGCCATGTCTCAAGTCAAAGGATGAGAGCAACTGGCTTTAAACTGTGCAGGGGAGGTTCAGATTACATATTAGAAAAAAAAACAACAACCAAAACCAACAAAACAAACCACTGATAGAGAGGTTGGGCGTTAGAATAAGTTGTCCGGGGAGGTAGTGGGTTCACCATCTCTGGAAATATTCAAGAGACATCTGGATGAGGCACTCGGGGACACAGTTCAGGGTTTATTATGGTGGTGCTGGGTTGATGATTAGTTGAATTTGATGAGTTGAATTTGAAGGTCTCTTCTAGCCTTGATGATTCTAGGTGATGATGATCTGGGTGAGCAAAAATAGACTAAAATGCACAGGATATTAATTACTGCNNNNAAAGTAGAAAAGAACGAGTTTTTATTTTTTTTTTTTTTTTTTTTTTTTTTTTTTTTTTTTTTTTTTTTTTTGCTATTATTAAAGGATATAGAAGTTATACTTCTGCAATTTATAATAAAAATTGCATTTGCAATATTAACTAATTGCATGAACATTTGTTCAACAAACCTTTTACTGTCAAGATATGGTAGAATCCAAGCATGAGAGGCTGCATTTCACAGTGAACCTGGCTGCTCATGTTTCACCTGTGGAGAGACTTTCCAAAATGCAGTTCCCTGGGGCAGAAGGGAAAAGGAGTGAATCTCTCCCCATTATCCGATCAAAAGAGCATCCATTTCTCTGCCCATCTCTCAAGGCTGTCAAGGTCCCTTTGAAGGGCTGCACAGCACTGTGGGTTGTCAGCTGCTCCTCCTAGCTTTGTGTTCCCTGAGCTGCTGAGGAGGCATCTGCCCCTTTAGCCAAATCATTCATGGATAAGCTAAACAATGCTTGGTTTTTTCCTTTGATACTGGTCCTGCTTTTTACTTCTCACTTTTGTAGCTCTACTGAAAAGCTCATATAACTAAGTACTTTCTTGTACTGGAAGAATAAGGTTGGATGTGTTTGTTCGTTTGTTTGATTTAGTGGTTTGGCATAGATTTTTAAATCTTTGCAGACTTGCAAGAGACATTTTCAGGGACTGTCTTTAGAATAAAAAGTTTAACTACTGTTCTTCTCTCCCCTAAGTCTGAATAAGAGTGTTTGTTACCTTTTTCCTCCCTCTGCTTGCCCCATGTCATTAGTAAAGGCATATGTGGATGAGGTTTAGCTCCTAGAAGAAAAGGGAAATTACTCTCCCTCAGAAGCATCTGAGCAGGGTCAATAAAAGCAAGTGCCAGCCAACTGGAAGATCAGGCACAAGAAGGCATCAAGAAGAGAGCTTGCAGCTATGGCAGGAAGTGGGATGGCTGAGAAGAACAGAAAACACACCAGGCCTAAGAAATGAGAAGAGGACCACAGGAGGCCATCAAGTGTGGAACTGAGAGAAATCAATTCTGGAAGGAAGGAGGTGCCTTAGAAATACAAAAAATGCAGGAAGAAACTGGTTTGGTTTTATTATTCTTCGTCTGGCATGGTTTTCTTCACTGAGCTTTCCGTAAGAAGGTTGATTGATCTATTTTAAAGCTCTGACTAGATCAACATCCTTCCACACCAAACTTACAGGAAACAACCTTGTTAATAAAATATATCTAAAAATACAGTAAAGAACTGACAGAGTCCTATTCCAAATACTGGCATTTATAAACAAAAAAATCCACTTTGACTTTCCTAAAATATGAATTAGAGTCTATCAGGAGGTGACTGTAGTGCCAGGAAATTTTACTATTGCCAATGAATGGTTTCAAATGACACACACAACTTCAGTAAAAGATTTTAGAAGGAGATTTTTTATCTGTTACCAAAATAATTAACTTCTGTTCATGAGCTGACCAGTTTTCCACAACACAAATAAAAGCTGTTAGTCAGATCTTTAGGGGAAGCTCTTCTGCTGTTAGTTTAATAAAAACATTAATGTGCTGAGGCAGACATTTTTGTGCTCATACATGGAAACATCTAAAGTGTTCTCTGAGGAGCTCAAGCTGTCATTTAAAATTTTTGAAGAAATCTTTTCACCTACAAAGCTGAATACCAATCTTTCTGAAACTAAAGTAAGAAAATCTAGGTGGTTTTAGATGAGGGGTGAAAGATGCTTTTCCCTTCCCCACCAATTTTTTTTAGCATTCAGTCACCTGTAGAACATTTTACAAAGATATTGTTTTAAAAGTGAGATGATTATTCTCTAATAGAACAAAGTAAAGAAATGTGAAGCTACTGTTCAGGGCTGTTTGAAGCTAAGGCTTCCTTACCACTCATTCTTCTTCACAATAAACTTCAAGTCAGGTTTTGTAACACAATATAAGCACATGACATCTTTGGCATACACTAACTGAAATACAGATGTACTAGAAGTACAGAACTACTTTTTGGCATCCTTTCAGCATAGAAATACTTTTTATTAATATTCATTGAGATAGTTATCCCACATTTCTTTGAGTTTCTTATTTTTAGTTTCATAAGTAGTAGTGTTGACTTCTGGTTTGCTAGATTTTGTTAAATAATGAAGTATGTTGGCACATAGAAAGCTTGTGCCTAAAAAAAGATGAAGAACTGAGCAGTAAGGTTCAGAGGGAGAACTGGAAATGTTTTTACTGAATATTTAAAAGGATACTATCTTTAGCTGTCTATATATAGCTTTTTCAGCTTGCTTAAAAGCTTTTTTTTTCTGTAAGATTCTTGCTAACATTTAAACAAAGATAGAAAGGAGTATAAGAGAAAAAAATAGACATTAAAAAAAGGAAAGGAGCTCCACAGCTAAGATATTATATAAATAATATTATGAGATTAAGGTAATAATGGTGGTATCATTTTTCCAGATTTGTTTTATTTGCACACAGTGAAAGTGTTCACATTTTTACACTGGAGGTATTGAACTTAATTTTACAAATTGTGTTTGGTTTCTCAAAATGCTCAGTTAGGGTATTTCTGAGTCATAACAAAAATCAATGGGTACAAATAATTCAGATGAACTATCATAACACAGCTTTTAAATGCACCCACACTGAAATTACTATAATACAAAATCCAATACTTGACAGCAAGTGTAGATTTCAGCAGTTTTGTATTATTTCGCTGGACAGTCTTGTGCAGCATATTAAGTGAGAACACTGAGTTATAAGTTCTGAAGACATATGTAAGTACTGAAAGTCAACACCATTTATATATTTCTTTCATATTAGCTCATGCCATAGATTCATAGTTTTTTGACTACATTCACTGATAAACAAGCAGTTTAGTCTTAAGCAACAACAACAAAAAATAATGCTTTCTGAGAAATTCTACACCACTCTTCATGAAAGTAAAACCCAGAGAAAAGACAAATGACTAAAACAAGATGGAGAGGAATAACAATTCAATGATGCAATGACCCACTTATTTGCTCACTTACATTACTTCAACTTGTCAGTGGAGTTAGCTGAATCATTATTTTAGCCATTTTTTTCTTTTCAAAAGCCTGCTTCTAAGGATTTCAATGGTTTGGCAAATTCATCTGTATGCTGAATTATTTGTCTCTGTGTAAGGGAGCTCTCAATAAAGAACTTAATTTAATACTGTTAAGATAAAAGGCAAAATCCAAACCCCATTTTATTTCTAATTGGCATTAAATGTAAAATTCATGTATTTTCTAATTAAATAGTCAAGAGGATATTGAAAAATTTTGGACTTCAGTATCAGTAGTTGCGAAAGAGAAGAAAAATCCTTCAAGTTGGCCTCACTTTTGTGAAGTACAGTGTGGAAATACGTGAAATCTCCTATGATGTCAAAGGGCAATCATACCTCACTATTTGTTTAACTAGTTTTCTCTAAAATGATTGCTGTTTGAAAATTTTATTCTGTTCTGTATGAAAAATCCCATCATGCATGGAAAAAAGAAAAACCTAAGAAACAAGCAATAAATGGGGTCTCCTTATTATAACTTCCAGAGATCTGATCAACCCAGAGCCAACTTCTGTGAAAGTTTCATCAATCAGACTTATAGCAAAAAGTAGATCATTCAGTTAAAATTTAAGTGGAGATATGTTAATTACTTGCATCCAGTATAATAGTGCATCCAGTTGCAGAATAACTAGATGATGTACATGAGCATCAGTACTTCCCATATCACTGTATACTGAAAAGGTATTGGCAGGAATTTAGGGTGGCTTAGTCTTTTTGCCTGCAGTGAAGTCACAGTGTCTAATTTAGGCTGTCTAGAAGAAATACTGGGAAAAAAAATTATATCTTTATTTGTCTGAAGAATTACGGGAAAAATTACCTAAGACTATTTTTTAAAATTCTGTAAAGTCTGTAGTCAGCTTGTTCCTGTTGTTTTGTCTATTCTGACAGTTACTTTTGTAATGAAGAAACTAAATTGTACAAAGACAAGAATCCTGGGGAGCCTTAGAATAAATGAAAATAATTTATGGTTGTTCAAATGTCACAAGTGTTAAACTTTATCTTAAATTCTTTATAGATTGTTGCTACTAGCAATGAGGATAACATTAGAAAACTGAGAATTTTATTTGTTCACATCTATTTTAGTTCCATGAGAGGACTAGAAGTTAGATCTTTAGGTAAAAAAGCCCAAAAAACAACAACAGAAGAAAAAAAAAAAGAAACAAGGGGCTAAGGTGCACATAAAATATATGTTTCCTGCAACTTTTTTGATACAAATTAAAATACAGATTTTACTTAAGGTAGTGCAACAGCTTAATTCTTTCTCCTCTAATACAAAATTTGAATTGTAGGTTTAATCAGTAACGTATTTTAAAGCACACATCTAATATAAGCAAACAAACATTGTTTCTGAGTCAATTATATTGTGTAGAAGCTAAAAAATAATGATTAATGAATCAGGGCAATAATGAATAAGCTACCTTCTTCCTTAATTTCTTATCTATTTCTTATATTATTTTTTATTATTTAATGTTCCTTAATTTCTTATAAATTAATTTCTTATAAATCTATCCTATATCTAAATCCTTTTTTTTTAATAATAAAAGGGGAAAAATATTCTCCTCTAAGGTTTTGACAGATTTAAATTGCCAGGGCTATCATTTTAATTCTTGCAGCAACAATCCAGAGTATCTACTCTAAGAAAGTTGTCTGCTTTGTTGTTTTGTCATATTTTGAATTTGACTGACACTCAGTGAAACCAGTTTAAAATCTAATTTGAATTTTTTACCATATTTTTACCCCATTGTGGATGGTCCAGAACCGTGCAGTTGGTGTGGGTTCCCATCAAATTACAAAAGAATGTGTTCAGTAAAGGTTTTTCCTTTTTTGTGTTTGTCTATGGACATACACAAACAACAGAAAAATGAGTTTGGTAGAGGTGTCTAGTGCTGGGCTGAAAAAGCTCCAGCTATTGGTCCAATTGCTGGAGCAAACTGCACAAGGTTTTACAATCTTTTTACAGAAGAAAGGAACTACACATCTTAGGGTCTTCACTCTCTTTTAATTCAGAATTGTTTTCCCATATCCTTTTTCCTTGATTTGATTGTCCATCATGAAGAGGAAAAGACAATAAAGAAGGTGGATATCAAGATCCTTCACCTTGCTCCCATGCATATGGAAGTTCCACTTATTAGCCCATCTTTCAGTTTCCAGTGGTAATGCATTTCTGATGGTATAGAACAGCAAGAATTCTTGATACCATCAGAATTTACTTTCATAAACCAACTCCACTAATATTGCAATAAAAAAGCACTTATTTGGGTGAATTCCCCATGATACTTGATACCATTTCACTTGCTCCACTCTGGTGTGCGACCATTCAACTTGACTTTTGCTGCAGCACAAGAGAGAAAATGAAGAACTGAAAGAAAGGGAGGAAGGACTAAAGTCACCTGGGTCTGCGATAGTGGCACAGTGGAATACAGTCTAAAAATCATCAAACTGATAAGGTGGAAATTAGTATGATAATCATCTGTTTCTTCTCTCCTTTTCTAAGAAACTTGGGGCAAAAAAGAAAAGAGGAAAAGAGGAAAGATGGAGGAAAAAGCTTCTGTCAGAAACAAAAGGTTTTGGGTCATGAATCAGTGAGGCGAGAAAAAACAGTGATAGAATAAATATGGAAAGGAGGAAAAAGAAGAATAGATAAATAGAGAATGGATAGAAGAAAGGACAGTAAACACATGTGTTTACTATATATGAGGGATATTTTTTCAATAATGCTATTTTCCACTTTCTTGGCAGGTGTCTTACCACTGCTGATTTTAAGAGAAAGAACTGGGAAGACTATTCTATGAACTCATTTTACTAGCTTTGCTGTCTACTGTCTACATAGGCTGATTGACCAGCAATAGTTATTAGTCATAACAGAAAGAAATTGGATTATTTTGTCCTCTTGAGAATTTTTAAAGTTTTTTTTTCATCCCATGAATAATTCTGGACAAATTCAGCCACAAAATCCTGTTACATAAAAGTGTGACTTTCAAAGAGGTTCAGGAAAGTGATTTTGTGTTTGCAATGTTTTATACAGTATAGAAGCCTTTCCTGTCAGGCTCTCCTGTCAGTTTTGGTTGCAACTTCACTCTCCTGTTTTCTCCTACTTGTCTTCTCAAAATACATATTAGAGTTTGGAAGGGAATAGACTGCATCTTCACATTATCTCACATCAGTCCTGACAGATCTGTGAGATTTTGTACAGAAACAAAACGTAATTATATTTCATAAGCATCCATCTCTGCCTGTTCCTATGGTCAAACTGTATTATTAATTTTATTTATCTGAGCTCTGATATTACTGTGAACAGTATAATTTTTGTCTTTCCATATATTTCCAGTCTCTAGTGCATATATAGTTGAAGGGGAGAAAAGTACTCTCACATTGATTCTACTGTGATGCATTTCAGTAGCATGATCCTCTGACATCAGCAATATTGTTGTTCTAATCGGTTTCATAAGGCTCGCTGGACCTCAGTGTTCTGTAACATCTAGGCAATACCTTGTTGGAGAACAGGCTGTCCACAGGACTTTTTTCCTCCCAAATGGATCACAAAAATTAGAGATAGAAAAGATCAAGTCAGAAGTGGTAATATAATTCCCATCTGTAAAAGTGGATAAGTTACTCAGGCAAATCTATTTGATCTCTGAAATATTGCCATCATGATAGAAGAAGCTGATGTTCAAAGGAGATAGATGTTCTGACCTTGAAAACACATTCACCCAGTGAACTGTAGAAAGAACAGGCCAGGCAGATACCAGAGCCAAAACCAGGGTCACAGAGCTTGAGATATTGATCAGTATGTCTGCCTGTGCTGGTTTCTAACTTTCACCTGTAAGACAGCAGGACTTGTTGATTCACGTCAGTGTAATTATAAGTCTTCTTGATATTTTATGTTATGTCTTAATTCACTCTTGGCTGAGTGACAAGAGTCACTTTTATCTTTTATTTCTGTTTTAAAACTATAAAACCCTATGACAGTGCCAGTTTAATACAATCTTGTTACTAAGGTAAATAGGTATTAGCTGTGATAGAATCTTAGAAATTTCTGAAAAAGAACAGAAGCCTTGTTCAATTTGCTGCTGCTCCTAAAGCAAAATATCTTGGACATGAACCCACTATGTAGAATCTCAAAGCAAAATATTTCAAGCCATTGCATAATGTAACAGAAAGATGAGTGTATACCGAGGTGCACTGTTGCTCTGAGAGCTATTCAAAGTGCTTTTTTAAAATGCCATTTCTTAAAAGTTGTTAAAAAAGACTCAGACCCTGACCACTTTTAGATTTTTTTTTAAGTTCAGTTTCACATGAGATCTTCAGTTAGTGTCAGCTCCTGTTTGGTCCTGTGTTAGGCAGGCAATGGTTGTCTAGGCCTTTTCTTTAGTGCTGCTTTCCTCAGGTGCTTTATATTTCATGTCAAGTAAATTCATCCAGTAGATAGTGCTGCCCTTCTTGGCATACCCAGAAATACCTCAGTCTTATCAGTACTGAGATATTCAACATCCCATGCACCTCCTAAATCTGCCACATAGTACAAATTAAGTGTGCCTCTCATGTTACAGGTCCAATATAAGAGATATTTTCAAAGCAGCCCTGGCATACCACACAAAACTTCCAGAGGCAAGGAACATCCCCAAGTCTATGGCACTGATCCAGCATATGGATTCAATTCCCTTCTTTGCCTGACAGTAAACTCAAATCACTTTCCTCTCTTGACTGAACCACCAAAAATAGCAGCAACAAATATTTTTAGACTGTGAGAAGGAGAGCAGGAGCTTTCTTACTCACATGTGTACCATGGGACTGCAGAAAAAAATAGTAGGTGATAAAACCACAGAAAATTGTGTGTTGTTTGGCATATCTGTAAAACCACTTTATCTCATCTGCATACTCTTTGGCTACAATCAACTTGGACCTGATACACAACCGTTCCTTTGGTCTGAATACTGCATAATTTCTCACTGCCTTTTTCTGCCAATTACTCTTTCATGCATCTGATTTTCTTGGCCAGAAGATGGCATAGGCATTTCAAATTTAATTGTTTCTGCAGCTTTGCTGGAAGATTCCGTGTGATAATTAATCTAAATACAGTATAGCATTTTCTTTTCTGAATGCATCAGTAATCTTTCATTTATACTGTGCTGATTGCATAAATTTTTCTTCAACTTTCAGCACAGTGAAACAAAACATTACAATATGGATTATTCTGATAGCTCTTTAACAAATCTATTCTTCAATATCTCTCTAATATACTGTTATGTAGTACTCCAGCTGTCTAGACCTGTAAGAACCAGGACTGAATCTAAATGGAGTTAAATGTTGAGGTTACTTAGGTGATTTCAATGTCTGAACTTACCTGACACTAAGTCTTTCTACTTTAGTACGATTGTTAATGAGTTTAAACCTCAAATATTTAATACTCTCCTCAGTGCTAACAAGTTACCTGCCTATCATCACTATTTCTGGTATGCAGTGGCAATGTCTTTAATTGCCCTATTGGTTTCATTAACATCCCTACTAGATGATAGGTCTGAAAGTCCCTTTTATGATGTGACAGAAGTGTACATTTGAATGAGGTTTTATGAAAATAATGAAGTAATACAAGGTCTCTTCTAAGCTTAAAAGCAAAGAGAAAGGTTTTCTTATGTATACTTGAAGCTACAAGGTTGACTGTGGGCTTTAAAACTTTCACATTTCCCTGCATCACCACCTGCAGCGTCATGGTTAACTTGATAATGAGAAGCAGAACCCACAGGCCCATCACGCTATTCAAATTTAATGTGCATGTGGACTTCTTGATTCAGGACAGGTTTATAAATAGTGCCTTTAGTTTAAAAATAGGCTTTTCAGATCTAGGGGAGTTGATATTATGATCTGTAAAGTGAATGAAGCTCCCAGGAGTAACTAGAGCTTATGTAATATTTATTTCTACATTTTTGCTCAGCGGTTTTGTGCCATTTTGATGCTGAGCTGCAAGGACTGTTAGGTTCTTAGACATTTCAAATCGTTCTTCAGTGAAGCTGGGCCTGCACACTTTTGTGTCTAGGTAACCTTACTTGACTTTGGGATTTTTCCTAAGAAACCATGGTCATTTTCTCCACTTAGAAGTATTTTAATTTAGCAATTTTTGTTGTGCATGATCTCTGTGGAAACCTAAACTGTTCTGCCAGGTACAACTTTCCAATATTAATTTAATGCTAGAAAAATTATGAACTGATCTTTTTCTTGAAACATTCTGGATGGATGGTCTCCCAGGTAGAAGAAACACTGAGTAGAGCTAAGATCTGTCTCTGGATATATGTACAAGAAAATTGTATTAAATTTGTATTAGGTACTCACAAAAACAGCTTTCAGTCCTTGATTTTGTTGTTGTTTATGATGTTCTACAAGTGAAATATTGTTGCTAATGGAACAATTCTTGGGATGAAAATGTTCATGGAATGTGAAACAAATCTAGCTTTAATATTTGTCTTTGGGATACCATTTTGTGCATGGAAACATCATTAAATAAGCAGAGGCCTGACAAAATGCCTCTCTAAGGAAGAAGTTCATCTCTCTGATGCTATACCCTGTCACCTCTGACTTTCTTGCTTTCAAATGTTTGAGTCTTTGCAGCAGCTTCTCGCACTGCTTCATGTAAACAATATTGTATTCTTAGAATTTATCAGTATGTTTTGCATTCTTGTTCTCTGAGAGAGAACTTGACTGACGGTCATATTGACCAATGGAGTCAGGAGGTTGAAACCGCCTTGGGCCAATCTTGGCCCTCTGTACAAAATGTATATAAACTATTAGAGTCAGATAATAAAGAGCCTTCCATGCTTCACCCTGCTGCTGCTGCTGTCCTCTGTGAGAGTCCACACCCACACAACGTGTTGCCCCTCTAAGGGTGGAGGTAACAATACTCAGTTATGATGTATCACATTTAAAGTTTCTGATGCTGCAGGTGTTCATTGGTGAGCACCTATCATAGTCTTGTTTTCAGCTAGGAGCATAAACTTTCAAATTAATGTCCTGAGCAAGGGCTAGATTAATCAGAAAGATTTAATAATGTCAAAAAAATCTGTAAGCTATCCTTGAGGGAACATAGAACATGGTAGAAGTATTAGAATGATCAGAAACCAGTGCTTAAAAATGTAAATAATTTTTTTTTTGTCCATTAGATGTGTAAAAGCTGTGTAAATATCAAACTTGGCTGTATAATATTTAAATACAGCCTAATCTCTACAAAACCAGATCAAAATTTATAAGAAAGCATCCTGTTACCTAAGGCTATTTATGAAACAATTGTAAATGACTGTAACATATCTGGCAATATCTTACAAGTGGTGAAAAGACAGTAGATAAGAATGATATGAATCTGATCATTAGAAACTAAGTTTGATCTAAAAATTAGCAGTGTTGGACCAATTGCACTATCCTCTTTCCTTAAAGATATACTTAGCAAGTAAACATTAGAGGTCTGAGACAGTGGCCACTGAAACAAAATCCTCATATGTGATTTCAATGACTACTGCACATACTGTTTAGTCTTACGTAAAAGATGAAGCAGCTCCAATTGGCATAAAGACTAAAACACTCACCTAAAATTGGTCCAGCCTGAAGCACTGATGGAAACATGATGGTATTCATCAAATGGTGTTTCAAAGTGCAACTACATGATGAAAACATGTAGCTTGTGGAAAATATTTGTTGTAAGCAGCCAAAGCATTACATATCCAGGAAAAACTTTGAAAAAGGTGAATAGTGACTTGGCCATCAATATTAAAATGTATAGAAATAACTTGTGAAAAAAAGGAGAAAACATAGCCTTACTGATGTTGCCAGCAATATGAGATCTTTTCTAAAATTCACTCAGATTTTCTCAGTACCAAATATTCTAGCTGGAATCTCCCTAATGCTTTAAAACATTGTTGGTTTGGTTTTTTTCTATACATAAACTGTTTCCCTTTTTTTTTACAGTAGGTTATTTTCCCCAGACTAAATATTTTAGAAGAGTTAAAGTACTTCACAATACTAACACTTGAAGAAAGAGCTCTGTAGACTGCATCACCCTCAGTTCTCCTAAAATTGCCAGAAGAATTAGTCATTTTTGACCTGCTGTATTCAGCCCTCCATTCTAACTCTATGGCAGGCATTCAGCACCACCTAATCTATGTAATTTTAATCTTTTTCCATCAATATTCTGCACATATTTAAGTTGCTACAAATTTCTGGAAACTTTCTGATTATCATTCAGGACATACTTATCACTAAATCTAGGGAATAACAACCCACACAGTAATTTGTATATGCTCTGCAAATACAAGTTGCTACTGATACAACTACATCATGTAGTTCTTATTAAGGCTCTTACATTCATTTTGACATCTTGGCAGTCCCATAAGCATTTTTCTTATAATCTGTCAGGGTCATGATTTTTACACTCCGTTAATGTATTGTGCTCTAGGAAGTCAAATTGTCGAGGAAAACGTTTGTTTTCTGTTGCATTAGTACAGCTTTATATTCAGCAGATAGGTCTGATGTTGCTATGTGTTTGCCAAGCAGAAAGGCTTCTTTTTCAGTAAGGGTGGTGAAAATATTTAATGGAACATTGCTTTAGACAGCATCTAAAAACATAACCTGCTCAAGCTGGTTACCAGTAGATTATCTTTCTTCCCACATACATCCTCTGCACAACATTTGCTTAAATTTATTAAAGCTTATTTGGCTTATGTCAAAGTCAAGAAATTCAACCTCTTGCCTTCTCAGTTCAGCCAAGTGGTGTTAATGCATGATAATATATTCTTTAGGTACACAAATCACATTTTTTCACAGTAACGTGATCTTACTCCCTAAAGAGAATGAATATTTTTACTTCAAAGAAGAGTTGTTCAAGATTTTGATTTTGTGGCCTTTTTGAAGGGTTCAGTATAGAACTTCAGGCTTCATTTATAGCATTCTGTTCAAACTTAAATCTGAAGATAAAAATTAACCCATTCCTATATATATATTTGTGATATTCACCTATAAAATAGAAAGTATTCTAGAAACGTAAGGGTTTAATTTCATAATATGCCATTATAACATGGAAATTTAATAAATTAGAAATATTTTTCAGTGATTGTGGTAGCTAAAGCTAGGATCATGTTTTTAAATTGTTTATCATATAACATATGAAAGCTCAACTTCTTTTCAGCTCCAACTTCAGGGTCTGAAACAGCAAAGCTCAAAATATACAACAATCATACTAATCCCAAATATTTCCATGCTCATAAGGAAAATTTATCTGAACTCAAGTTTTTAAATAACTCTTCCTGAAAGGAAAATTAAAAATCCTGTCTGTAAACAGGTATCTGGTTTTCAAGCAGTTTCCACCCCCAGCACTTCATTCATTCAGCTGACATGCTAACCGTGAGCTGGCAGCTTGGGACTTGGTTTCCAAACTCATGATTTCTTATTTGTTTTTTTTTTTTTTTTAAGACAGGCTACTGGGATATCCTGCTAGCCTCCTGCTAGCCTCCAATTTTCATATGAAACAGCTTGGGTTTCCAGGATTTTCAGTTTGTTATTCTACAGCAGCTAGTTGAAAAAAAGCTGGAACAACAGTAGTGTATGAGTTTATGGAAACCTGAAATTTGGTTGATTCAGAGACAGAGTGCCTGCTCTTCCTAGACTCATTTGTTTCCAAAGCTAAAACTATTCAGAGAGATGTATACCATCTGTCACCTTTCCATACAACACCTTTTAAAGGGAAAAAAAATCCTTTAACTTGCTCCTTATCATTTGGCTAAAGTGGGTAAACGATGACAATATTAGCAATAATAATGGTGAGCAGCAGCAGAAGTTTTAGTGGATGGCAGAGAAAGAATTTTAGGATGGGCAGTCTCCAGCTATGCAGAAAGTTAATAAGCAGATATAAATAGAGTTCTTTCAAGTATTACTTTTTATTAAGTGTCTGGAGTTTATACGCTACCATTTCATCAATCCTGCAATATTCTAGACAGGGGGAAACAAACCTGCCAACAGTGCCTTTTCATTTACTTTCCACTTCTTGATTCATCAGATAAACAAAGAGCTATAAGTTCCATACAGTCTCTTGTTTTTATATCAGTTGCCACTACGTCAAGGATAAATTCTGAAAGCAGTGCTTTTTTCCTGTGTCATCTTCTGCCTAGAGAAGCTCTGATGTTTGAGTTGAAATGATCTGGAATTCTGCCAAAGGCTTCAGGATAAGCATATTTCAGTCTGGCAGTGAATCCCCAGTCAAAGATGAAACAGCTACAGACATTATCACAAGAAAGTTATTTATAAATCCAGATACTAAATCAAGGAAAAACTAGTGCAGCAGTCTTTTAATTGAGGCCATTTGTTCCAGGTGCCATTAGGATAACTATCAAATGTAGTATTTGTGCATGTATCAAAATTTAAACACAACAGTGTAGGTAGAATCCAGAGAAAGATAATTTCTATGTTTTTCTCTAACAGTATTTGAAGATAAAACATTTCTAACTGGACTTTTAAAGCCAGAGATTGGTAAGGAACTATGCATTTGAAGATATTTGAAATAACATATTCAAAAATTAGTTTTGAGAATTTTAGCAGTTAAAATGCCCTATTGGACATTGCCTCTCCTACTAACCTGCTGTTATCTGTTTATATTTTGTATGCCCCAAAAAAATACAAAAAACAATTCACCAAGCCCATCTTTGATTAGCACAGAAATTGTACATAATCTAAAACTAATAACATATTTTATTACAGGTTGCAATGGAAGCTTGTATTTCATCTTCCATGATTAATCTCAGAACTACAAAGTAGAATATCAAATACCTATGTATATATGCATTTATATACCTAAAAACATGCTTGTATAGATAACATTGATAGTTTTGTGTATTTACGGACATGAATAACTAGAGCTTTACATGTAATAGTTATTTTAAAGAAATTAATAAAAGCAACATCAATGTTTCTTGTGAGCTTCTTCTTAGAAAGTAGAATGGTTGGGAGGGATTTATATGTATTATCATTTAAGCAACTGAAAAAAGAAAGTATTATCTATCCTCAAAAAATGAGTTCAAAACATGATGGATTAAATTGTCTTTTAACAATATCATCTCCCTTTGTTTAAAAATGAATAACCAGGATGTTTCATTGCTTAATTTTCCAGTTTGGAGGCAGAGAAAAGAGGGCATTAAAACTGTCTGGGAACTGTCTAGGCCACTGCCAAGCATCTCTTTCTTTACTGAAGAGCATGTCTTTAGGAAAGACAACTTTGTTCAACTGGACTCTTAGGAGTTAAGATTATTTATGTATTTGCCAGCATATTCAAAGAGAATAATGTAAAAGCGATAATAAAGTCATGGAAGCTTGAAATGTAAATGTGAGAAAAGAGATTTTAATTCCAGGATTGGAAAAGTTAAGGGCTAGTTAATGTAATGAAAGGAAGTTAAATAAAGAAGGTAAAGGTGAGTTTGGAAATTATTAGTAATATTATTTTTGCTGATTTTTCAAGAGAGACTATTTAAAACCACAGTTATGAATATCTTGATTTGATATAAATTCTAAGTCTGTGTGATGGAAAGAATCCAAATAAATGGCATAAGAAAAATAATAGGTCATGATAGATAAGCTTAAAGACAGTTTTCTTTCAAAAGGTGCATTTTTAAGTTAATCTACCTTTTTAAACTAAAAATGGGTGTCTTATTTCTGGTATATGACGATGAGTTTTGAGCTAGAAACTAAAAACTACATTTAAAGTGTTCCACTGAGGCTGCTCATTAATATAATGAGAGCAGAAATGACAGAAAAGAGCAAAAGAAAAACTAATACTTGCCTTTTTATATTTATTTTACAGGAAATGTGTTTGTTGTAAGCCTGGCAGTTGCAGACTTGATAGTAGCTATCTACCCTTATCCACTGGTCCTCACATCTGTGTTTCACAACGGATGGAAACTGGGATACCTACACTGCCAGATTAGTGGCTTCTTGATGGGCCTAAGTGTCATTGGATCAATCTTCAATATTACAGGCATCGCTATCAATCGGTACTGCTATATCTGCCACAGTCTCAAATATGACAAGCTGTACAGTGACAAGAATTCATTGTGCTACATTGTTCTTATATGGGTCCTAACATTTGTTGCTATCGTGCCCAACCTGTTTGTGGGATCGCTGCAGTATGACCCCAGGATTTACTCGTGTACTTTTGCACAGTCTGTGAGCTCAGCATATACTATAGCAGTTGTGTTTTTCCACTTCCTGCTCCCCATAGCTGTAGTTACTTTCTGTTACTTGAGAATATGGATCCTCGTCATTCAGGTAAGGCGAAGGGTTAAACCAGATAACAACCCTAGGCTGAAACCACATGACTTCAGAAACTTTGTAACCATGTTTGTGGTATTTGTACTGTTCGCAGTCTGCTGGGCTCCTTTGAACTTTATAGGCCTTGCAGTGGCTGTCAACCCCAAAACTGTAATCCCTAGGATTCCAGAGTGGTTGTTTGTGTCTAGTTATTACATGGCGTATTTCAACAGCTGCCTTAATGCTATAGTATATGGACTCCTGAACCAGAACTTCAGAAGAGAATACAAGCGAATTATTGTCACTTTTTGTACAGCAAAAGTTTTTTTCCAGGATAGTTCTAATGATGCAGGAGACAGAATGAGAAGCAAACCTTCTCCACTGATTACAAACAACAATCAAGTGAAGGTGGACTCTGTCTGAAAACGGGAATCTTATTATTATCACTCAACAGCATCCAAAAAAAGTGTCCATTTTATTAAACCTCCTGTTAAGTATTATAGTGAAATATATCTTCTACACTGAAAGCATTTTGATCAAATTCCTTGCATGGTGTTTGGAAGCTTGTTACAGAGCCTTGACATACAGATCCTACTATACAATGGTATATCCCTTGTACAATGACATAATGATATCCTTGAGGGAATAAAAAGTTATGAATGGCTACTTTTTTTTCCTAGATGGAGATAAGCACCTAGAAAAAGATTGAATCAGAAGTATCCATATTGCTTGGTTCAGTGAAACAAATCATAAAATTATTCCTGCCACTTTCCACATGCTTTTTCTGTCTCTGTTACAGTCCTGATTCTAAAATCTCTGAAAACTTCTTTTAAAAAATTAAATCCAGCCTTTATGTAATGTATTACAAGATGTAAATTGAAAAATCAAGGTAATTTAAAATTCATTAGGATTTTTGATAAGTACCTCTATCTATATTTCTTTGCTACTAACATGGACACGAGTATAATTTTTTTGGATATTAAATCTCATCAGCCCTCCTAGGAATGACATTCTCAATTGACTTCTCAATTTTAAAATAACTTTTAGGAGGAGAAACATGCCTGAATGATTATCTTCAAAGCTCCAAGGGCAGGAGGATAAACAGCAAGGAAGGCAAAGAGCTGTGATTCATCAGTTCAAGCTGCTTCAGCATAAAAAAGAGGTGTAGGAGGGTTGGGACGAGAAATTTAAATGACCATTACTTCTGAAGAGATGGTAACTCTTGAAATCAGGAAGTGCCCCAGAGGAGTTTCTGGGGAAACACCTTCTAGAAACATAAGTGAGGAAGAACTGTTATATCTCAATTGTGTGCAAGACAGGAGTTCTAAATCTCTGTGAGAAGATTAATTTTATAGGAATGATAGTTGAGTATGACAGTTTTGTCTCGTAAGTGGAATCTTAAGCCCATGAAATGCTAGGAAAGGAGACATGTATACAGCATGAGTATTTAAGGTCTTTCTGAAACTGATCTCCTGAGAATAACTTGAGGCTAGCAGGTTGGTTTTTTTTTTAATCTGTCATGGATAAAGATTTCAAATTAATAATTAGGTGTCTACCAAAATTATGAACATAGTGTAATAACATAAGTGCAATTAGACACATTGAAATAACAGAAAAGAGAAGATACTACTTAAAACAATGGTACAAAGAGGAACACATGATTTTCAGGACTTTCCTCAGACAGCAGGAACCTCTTCAGTAAGGGGAAGTACAGTGTGAAGTGAGGAAGAATAGCAAGACAGGCTGTCTCCTGCAACAGTTAATCTCTCCTTATAATGAAGTTCTCTGGCAGAGAAAAGTAATTCACAATAAGATTCACCTTCAAATTGACGTTAAAAAGAAAGGGCATTTAGCTCTGGAAAGAGCTTTTAATACCTTTTAATGCTCAATTGTTTATACCTACAGTGATGTTCAAGTACACTTGAGCTTTTCCAAGCTAATTCCGAAAATGTCAGTGGGACTAGGAGCTTCTGAATAGCCATCAGATTTTGTTAATTGATGTTAAAACATGAATTTTACTTAAACAGTTATTTTAAAATATTATTTACTGTACTGGAGATTTTCTTGAGCTTATATGTCTTAGAAAACAATAGTCATTCTGTCATTGAACTCCTTAAACTGCATATAAACCTGACAGCATTCCATCTTTCTTGGATCATAGATTAGTAAACCTTTGGTTTACTAATGAACTGAAGGGAATGGATTTGTATTTACTTGAAAGCCCCACTGACACTTCATCATCTGACCAGCTTCTTACCTTAAAAACAGGTGCCTCATGTCAAGTTATCAACCGAACTAAATGAACAACATTGTAAAACCTTGGATATGAACTAGCAAGTCAATGCATTGCTGAGGTGCTTGACTCATCTTTGTTTACATTTTCCAGTCAGAACCACTGTGTAAATAACCAGCTCTCTTCTATTGTGGTATCATCACATGATATGATACAATATGATTTACAGCATAAAGTATATCACAGCTTTCTTCACTGTGATTTCATCCTTGGAGGATGCTAAGCTCTGTAATTTTATTGCTTTGTGTGTAGTGATTTTAGAATACCAAGGGAGGCATGACCACCTACAAGCAAATGAGTTTTTCATGCAAGAAAAAATACTATTTAAATTCCTACAAAACTTGCCTTATTTAAAGCATATTTTCAATGAAAATAATGTCTTATTATATATTTATGAAAGTAGCATAAAGTCAGTTAAAGTAGCTTAATCATTAGTAAGTTTAGAATTCTCAAAAACCTTTCACTTTCCATTTCCTATAGAAAATGTACACCTGTATCATGTCTATCATATTTATGAGCTGGTTCAAGATACTGTATCCAATATGTGGGTTATCTGAGGAGTTAAAGTCCCCTGTAATTAGTAAGTGCTAAAATATATTTTTGATGAAAATGGTTTGCTATATACAACAGAACATATTATACCAAAGGTATATATTTTATTGAATAGGCCTGTAATAAAAATTGAGAGCATTTTTCAGATCTGTATTTTGAAATATTTGTATTAAGTCTAAATCACAGAAATGTGCATGTTGGTGATGTTATGAGCTGCTAAATATAGCAATAATTTTAAGATATTTATCTCTTGTTCTTTTTTGGGGGAGAGTTGAAAATTTTGTTTAAATTATTAAGGATAACTTTGGATAATATCTGCTGCCCTCTTGAGATTACTTTTGCATTTGCTGCCATTCTGCAATATGTTTTAGGTAAGGATTGCAAAACTACCCATTGCAAAAGTAGAAGAATAATGAATGATGCCTAAATCTGCAGTAATGGTTACTTTTAATTCAAGTTTGTTGCTCCAAAAGAGTCAAAGTGATTCATGCAAGACAATCAGCAGCCTTACCAGCTGCTCACTGGCAACGAGAGTGGCAATGTAACTCAGCACCTCACAAGATCTGACTTTATGATCAACATAAAGATGACTAGTGAAAATAATAATGATTTCTGTCCATTCTAAGGAGATGCAGTTTGAAAAGTCTGAGATTACTTGCTTCTGTGAAAGTGGATGAGCCATAGTATGCTCTTTTATATTCTAAGTCATTAAATTTTCCCCTGTATGAAAGGTTAGCATAGCACAACTGCATTATTAAGAGTTCTATCTGGGTGGTTTAGCTAGTGTACTTGTCCTACAGCAGTCATCAGCTCTGGATAGATTTATTCCTAAAATGCAAGTCATAGGAGTCTGCAGCATCTGCAGAGTCTCATCCCTTTCCTACTTCCTATCCATTTCTGATCTGAGCCCCAGTGAAGCCAAAGGACCTCTGGAAGGAGCAGTGAAACATCCCTGTCCCCCTCCCTGTATGCAACACACTGAAGACTTACAGCCTTATTGAGTGCTACCTTATCCTGCAAGAATTCCTTTCCTTTATCACAATCTTGATTATGTTGACAATCTGACAAACCTTGAACCCTTACAGATAGATAGTTTTATTGGTGGTCATCTACATTGCAAACTTTACGTTTACAAAGAAGCTTGGCATTATTAAATATTTACCAGCAAAGAGAATCTTAATGAATATATTAATATCAAACAGGGTAGTTATTGTATTTAAACTGTAACTGTATGCAACAATGTAGTTTCATTTGGCATAGCTTTGCACATTTTCTCTTTGCACTTTTTCTTCTATCACTGGGCTAATGCAAGTGCATTGATATGAAACAAGCATATGTTATTTCAATAGACATAATATGTAGCAATGATTTTACTTATTTTGTTCTAATTTGTTTTAGAAGGCAGGTATGTGAATCATCCATAATAAAGAGACTATCATGAACAATCTGTATCAGTGTATAGTGCATCCTTCTCTAATCGTCACATCTTTTTCTTCTTTTTGACCACTTTTAAAATGTTATCATGTTAGGTTTGGTTGATTATGATATACTGAAGGGAACTGTTATTTCCCTTACATGGCACTGAAAAAAATCATTAAAAAAGATCCTTAAAATGTAATACACAAGTACATAAATATATGTGATCATCCAATTTGAAATATAATTTCAAAACCTCCTTTTATTTGAACAACTTGTTCACAAACTGTAGTAATATAGATGGACTGTTATTCTCTAGTTATTTTCTAATGACTGCACTTTCTAAGTATCATTAATGTGGTTTATGAATAATTAAGAACTACAAATGTATGTCATTTTGTCACTGAGGCTTGAGAAATCACACATGCTAAAGCCAACTTTCTTAGCAGAAAAAATATTCAAGTAGTGGCCTGGCTTACGGCCCATGTACTGTATATAAAATTTTTGCCTGTAATAAGAATTCCATTATGTGGTTTTATGAATTTACTTATTAAAAATATTATTCCTACCTCAAATATGTGTCTGAGACATTGCAATGTGTATAGGGTGGAAAAGACTCACAGTATAAGTCAATAGTGTTTACAGTTTTCAATAGAAACAGAAGTAAATCCAGCAAAGAAGTACATATATTAATAATGGTCATGGAAAATATTTTCCCAGTTGAATACAATACTCATAATTCAAATTATCCCAGCTACCAAACACTGACCAAAGTATTCACATTTTGAGAACAATGTTATTCATAAAAGTATATACAGTGTTCCAAAAATTATTCCAAAAGTTAAACCCAAATAGCCTTTGAGACGCAGTGTCTGGTTTCATCTCACATAAAATAGTACAGTTGCACTGATTCATGTCAGCTGAGGATTTTGGTATATTAGAGTTCATTAATCCAAAAATTGGCTATTTTACACCATTACACAAGCAATATATATATTATTTCTATAAAATTCCCCAACTGTCAGATGTCCAGGAGAATGTGAATCTTCCTGCTAATGATCTGCAATATTAATCTCATCTAGTGCTTGTGATTTCTGTGATTTGTTGTTTTTATAAATAAATATAAAAAGTCAGCAGTCCTTTATGTGGCTTCAGTCTTAATTGTGTAAGTAGCAACTTTTTAGCAGAAAATTATACCAAACTTAAGAGATTTAGAGACAGGAAGTCTACTTGCCTGCCATTATTCTTTCTGCTTATATTGCATGTGTGCACATGGATTTCATTTAATCACACCAAGAATTTTATTTTCACGTTTGTTTCCAGATTCTAAATGTTTCTATACTTAAGTACATACTCTTCTTCAATATGTACAATTGTTCAGCTAGTTTATAAAAGTCAGAGAAATACAATATTATCAGGTGTATGTCTCAGACCGAAGTATTTTTCCACACAACTTAGGCTGTGAATTTTTCTGCCACAGAGCGCTGCATATACAAACCCTAAACAGGTACAAAGAAACAATTGCACCAATTTGCAGAAAGAAAACCCTGTTTACTTTTTAATGGTACAATATCAGATGCTTAAAAATTAACATGAAAAAATGTCATTAAGCCCTTTGTGATAATTTTTTGAAGTTGCATAAAAACATTGTGTAGATCTATGGACTATATATACGTTTTACAAATCTCAAGTCGTATAAAAATACATGTCCCCCAAATATTATTTTCAAGTAGATGTTTACATCCAGCATAAGGAAACACAGCTACTACAGGAACATAAAACTATGGATCCCCAAACTTCTGTTTCAGACTGGCTGAATAGGTAATATGCCAATAATTTGCTCACTCTGTTCTAGTCTTTCCTGATATTTTATTAACATGCAATATCTCTCTTACCATAAACTTCACCTAGCTTAAAAGCAGAAATGTTAACTGTTTCATTAATATTTATGTTCATACCAGTCGTCTCTCCCAACCAATTCTGATGTTGATGCAATTTTTTCAGAACAACTTTTAGAAATACATCTCCTTCCAAAAATAATCCCTTCTCATCTCAATCCCAGGTAACATGTTTTCCTTCCTCAGCTCTTCCTCAGCTCCTCATATTATCAGCTTGGCTGTCCTTTTTCCACATGTTCATACCAGTGAACATATGCCATAGTGCTCTTGATGCTGAAATGTCCCTGTCCTATTGAAATCTATTATGACCACTTGTGTTTTTTAACCGTAGTTCGATATCAATTAAGTACTGTTTGCAGACAAATTGAATGCAATAGTATCAGTACTATTCACTCTGAAAAATCTCCGATTTAATACAAGCATAAAAATTTACAGCATTAATAACTCCAAGGGGTTTTATTCTTTAAATATAACCTTTGATTTATAACCTTTATAGTTATTGTTTTTCTTTTAAAGGCTCATTAATTCTATTTATCCCTTATCTTTTTTCTCCACAAGTCAAGAACCCAGCTTCTGTGCTGAGGGAGGAATTGAATAGCCGCTTGAATAAGTGTTGCACTTGGAGACTCCTATGGGCTGTGTCAGGAAGGGAAATCAAATTCAGAATAGGCAACGCTACGTATTGAAGCATTTGGCAATAACTGTCTGTTCCCAAAGATTTTAAAGAAAGAAAATAGACCTTGTTTCAAGAGCAGCTCAGCAATGAGAGATAGTTAGTAAGAAATCACTCCTGATGCTACCATCAAAAGACTGTTAGGGGAAAAAGGGAGCCTATCATATAAACGAACCAAGATTTTGCTGCTAGTCTAACTAATGTTTTATTGGTCTATTTAAAAAATGCAAGTTATTCCTAGTTCAGTTACAATTAAATTAGCATTTGAAGTACAAACTATTTAAGTATTGTAGAAAATATTTATTTATTACAAGATTCAAGTCATGTCTGTGACTACATGTGAAATATAGTTTTATACATAGAATCTAACATCTAGCCCTTCTTCCTCTTTTAATACTTTTAATACCCTTTCTCAGTACTTCTAAATTATTCTTATGCTCCTATTTGTTGAGATGACAAAGCCATAAAGAAACTGTGAAGCTATGAAGCCACAAAAACCTCCAAGCCTGGAGGAAAGAACCAGCATGGGTGCAGTTTCTGTTTGTGTAAATTTGTTTATAACATTCTTCTCTTTTGATTCTTAACAGTATATCTGACAGGAGTGGTTGAACTGTCACTCCCTCATCCTATGGAAAACAGCATCTGAAACACAACAGCTTGTAGCAGAAAGTCTTATGTTCATGAGGATATTTTTTTGTCATGGAAGGTCCTTGAAACATGGACACAGAGGATAAATGTTTTGTCATCCCAAACAGATTTAAAGGTCTGTTACACAGATGTCTGCAGTTTGCTGGGACAGGCAGTCAGGCTAGTCCAGAACAGGATTCTCCTACTTCTTTCTTAAATTGTTTCTGGTTTACTCCTTCTAGGCAGAATTTGCATTTGATTTACATACTCCTGGAACGCTGAGGTCCATGAAAGCAGCAATTAAAAGACACAATCAATCCTATGTAACATTTCTATTGAAATTTGAAATACAATATGATCAAATGTCCAGTATAGCTTTCAAAAGCATAATTTTTCATACTCTTCTTATTTAGGATATTGCTGGTAAGTAAAAACCAATACCATAATTAAAAAGAAAACCCCAAAAACCAAACTCACTGTTTTTCATAGATAAGTATGTCTATTCAGGAAGACAATCCAAGAGACTGTTGAAAGTTCTAAACAGCTGCAGTGCAGAGTCACATCTAAAGATGAATATTATGTAGTGCCAACTCACCATCTCATCATCATAAAGGGGAGGATGATGCCAGCATAGGCAGATGGAATGAAAAACATTCCATTCATTGCAAAAATACACAAATAAGGACATAAGTAGTAGTGTCTGCAGCCACATGAAAACATTCTTACAAATGGGATTCAGTTTCAGCCTTATCAGTTACTTTGTTTTAGTTTCATTCTTCAGCATCAGAACTTTTGGGCAGTGTTCCATGACACTGACAAAATCTGTTTATCATCTGTCTATGACATTCTTGGTTTCAATTCTTCCTTCTATTTTGGAAAAAAAAAGCATTCAAGGAGAACCCTGATAATATATTCCAAATATGTTTGGATACAGCTGCACATACATAATTGTAGGCAGCTATAAAAATTAAGTTTGCTTTCAGTAAGGAATGTAACAGTCATAGAGGATGACTAAAGCCTTTGAAAATCATATGTATTGCATTTGTTTTGTCAACAGCAATGTCAACAAACTGAGCTATACCAAACCATTGGATTTGCATTTCCCTTGTTATCCTACTTTTCATTTAATTTCATTTAACCATCGTGTTTTCTAGGTGGTGGAGATGCCAACAGAAAATTTTGGAGTTCACTCTACATGTGTGTGTGTGTGAATGAATGGCTACTCTCTTCTAAATCACCCTGCAGTGGGTCTTCCTTTTCTCTTAGCCTGATTTTCTATATGTTTGTCTTTGCCAGGTCTAGACAAGACACCACAGTGGCTACTCGGCAGGCAGAGCATTCTCCCCACTGCAGGGCACACCTCCTGATGTGATGCTTTGCTGTGCTGGGCTTGGTGCTGGCAGCAGCACCACACACAAGTGCTGCAAGAGGGGAACATCTTTGAAAGGTTTTGCTGGTGTTCATGAAGCTCTGGGGAGAATGAACCACAGTTGTAAAAGCCATTACTGGTTCATTTTATTGCCCACCAGTCCTTAATTTTTCCTTCCTAGGCAACAGAGAGCACATTTGCTAATACCAGGGATCAAGGTATTAATGGTTTTCAACTGAGTCGTGACAGTAGATTCTGTGAAGTTTTTTCTTATTTTCGAAGCTTGCAGCAACAGAAAGTTAATCTAATTGGCGGTTTTTGTTTTTTTTCAGACATTGAAATCTAGAATTTCTTGAGTTTGCTGTTTCTAAAAAAGCAAGAATTTTAACTCTGGTGATAAACTGAAATAGAACATAAGCAGTTTGTACTAAAACAACACCATTCTTTGTTAATTTTTTTTCTCTCACATTTATGTCAGCTTATCTTGCAGATAAAGACAGTGTGAATTGGTTGGTGTTTGAACAGGACATCTGAACTTTTCGAGTGTTACCAGGGAATTTTATACAGTTGTGACAGTCAATACTATTTCAATTTTATTATGGAAAATTGGAGGACATTGTGATCTCATTTAGATGAAATGTATCATCAGGACACCACTATTTGTCTTTTTTTAAAGGACACACTCTGAAAGGAAGGTAAGTTTTGTGCAAATTCAAGACTGAGTTATTATGTTCTTTCTGCTTAAATGCCCCTTTTCTGTTTTAGAACTAGCCTAGTATATTTTTCGTTTCATAGCCTAAAATTTTTCTAACATTGATATGCATTGCTACTCCATGGCAACTGGAATTATGCTCCCAGCGTGGCTATAATTCTGTAATAAATGACAAAGGCAGCACAAACCGTTCCTCTAACCAGCCATCAAACACATGTATGCTTTACTTGCAAATAATATAGGATAAATTCTCCCCACTCGAGTCCACACCATGAATTTGATTTTCTTTCTAGAATAAGAGTGAGACTTATTCAGAATTAAAAGAAATAGACTGGAGTTGTTTCCCCGGATCACTTTGAAAGTTGGGATTGGCAGGCTTAATCCTTCAGAAACCATGAATCAAGCACACAAAAACCTGAGAAAGGCATTAAACAAAAATGAGATTTCAAATAATAATAATAATAAAGTACCTTAATTTGCCTTCCATTTTAATGTCTTAAAAATGCAACCATATTCATATTTTTGATCCTTCTTTAATAGACAGACATTTCCAGATAAGAAAGGTATTCTCCTGTAACTCTAAATGAAAAACACTAAATATCATAATCATGAGGAAATTAGAAGGTGAATAGTAAGATATATATTTGAAAACCAGCAAAAGCAGTCTCCATGTATTTCTCCCATTCTCAAGAGTACAAGAAGCTTCAATCAGCTTCAGTATTCCTTTATCACTTGAATGCAAATATAGCTTGTGAATAGTTGGGAGGATAAATCACCCAACTATTATTTAACACCTCCACTCTGTCAGTCTTTTCCTCTATTATTTGCAAATAATCCTAGGTAGGATCAGGCAGTGTGAAGAAAGCACAGTAGATGAACTGCATGTATAATATCTTTACTGAGGTTTTTATTGCTATTCAGTACTGAGGAAAATTTGTATATTAACATACACTTAAAAATAAAATTAATAATACTACTGAAATGGTGACCTAAGAATCAGGTACATCACACTTATTCCAAAAACATATTTTCATTAAAAATAAAAACAGAAGCTAATTCTTCCAAATATTCAGGGCTTTTTCACATCAGATAATTTTCTAATCCTATTTTTTTCCCACCTTAAATGTTTTTAATGCTTAAAATAGACAATTGTACAACAAAATTCACTCATTTTTATTGGTGGTCCTATAGATCCTACAAGGCTTTCAGGGCATCATGAGTGCATCCCAGCTGGAAGACCTGGAGGAAAGGCTTCAGTTCAGCTAGTTGATACATCACTTTCAGCATGTGCATATCTGGATGAGCAAAAACTGATGAATACATGCACTCCTTTTGTGCGTATCTTTACAATCTTTTGTAAAAATCTAGAGCAGCAGCTGGCTAAATTCCTTTTTAGGAAAGATTTATTTCAAGTCAGACCCAGAGGTCTGACTGCAGAAGCATGAGGGTACTTCAGGCCTCCACATGGCAGCAGTCCTTAGTGGCAACCAGCAGAGAAGATGTATGTGCCAGTAGAATAAGCAAAATTTTTGGATTTGGTTTAATAACATCATTCAGGATTTTACAGCAGCATACAACTCTTGACAAATTCTCTCTATACTTACATAACAGTTTTAGGATTAGGAATTATTTCTGAAAGTTTCAGGATTTTGATTGCCTTTAAATTGTCTCCAAATTATTGTTTCAAAAATTAAAACAAAATTAACCTAATAATGCACAGTCATTTCAAATACGCATAAAAATCATTGGCTAAACCTTTACTATCCTAAAACCCCCACATTTAAAAGAAATACCTTTAAAAATAGAGGAACTTAAGCAAGAATTCAAAACAAAATAAACCAAAGTCAGGATGCCTTCATGAATAAAAAAATATCATTTTGCTCAGTCTGGTTTTGGCAAAGTTTAATTCTGCTATGGTGGCAGTATAACCTGCTTAAGATATACAATTTTGGGTTAATTCTTGCGAACTGAGATGCAGCTATCTGTATTCATGAGGCAGCAAAATTTTTTCCTAGCCTGAAGCAAACTCTCAGATAATTTTCTTAGCCCTTTTATTTTTCCTTTATGGGAAGCACTCCACACTACTTTTATCCACTCACATTCCCATGGATAACTGTGTCCTGTGCCCCTTGCAGATGAGAAACGTCCAAGCTCTTGCTTGTGACCTCTCCAGAAATAACAGGGGAGTAAGCCACGTGCTGAGTCAGCTCTTCTGGCATATGGCCTGCAAGTGCAGCCTCTCCAGTATGGAACTGCACATGGAGTTCTTGAAGTTATTATGGGACTCATGCGCAGTCATTCTTTTACCTGACAAATGTGTAACTACTCACACAATGCAGTAAGCATTAAACTCAGATTCTTGCACTGTAAATCAACTTAATCAAAGCTGGAGACATCCAAGGTACAAGGAATAACCAATCTGGTGCCTATTTGGAAATTTAAACCTTTCTAAGTCAACCCCACAAATATAATGGATCTTAGACCTATTGGTATTAAACTAAAAATTTTGTTTGTTTGTTTGTTTGTTCTTTCATTAACACACCAATGAATACTACAGCATACGTAAACAAAGGTGCATATCATTCTTCTCCTTTTTTTACTAAAGCATCAATCTGAAAGTATCCATTCAACTGTAGTTATCCAAAAGATGTTAATAGGTCATAAAAAATGTTAATAGGTCATAAAAGATGCCATATAAACTATCCAACATTCACTCAAAACTTTAAGAAAGAAATGAAAATTTAAAACTTCAACATTATTAGCCAAAAAAAAAATTTTTTTTAATTCTTAGTTTTTCATAGCACATAATTAACTATCTATCTTCCTACCATGTTGTAACAGTTCATAAGATCAGCTATGGTTTGGTCACAAGATCAGCTATGATTTTTTAATTTATTTTCTAAGTCCTGCAAATAATATGCAGGACTCTAAGTTAGTTTATGTAAAAACTGAGCTATAGGTTTGTCAAGTGCTTGAGTAGTGAAAAATTTTGGTTAACTGGAACACCATTGTGATTTCATGACAACACATGATTTTTCAAAAGATTCTTGGACTTTATAGAGCCTGTATAGGTTGAATATTCCTAATGTAGAAAAGGGTAGAGACAAGTCTCTGAGAGAAATTTTACATATTGAACTTCAGAAAATTTCTTTAAATTTACATTTGAAACTCAATTCTAATAAACTTGTAATCTAAGTTGCATTCAGTTCCCTATTTTAATTCAAGTGATTTTTGTTCATTTATTTCAGTTAAGCTAGTAAGCAATTATAAAACTTGTAGCCCATATTTCCAGCACAGTATGACATACAGACTAGAACACAGAGGACAATGTGTATACAGCTTGGAATGGTATTTAATTATATTTTTAATGTAACAGAAGAAATGTTGTCATATAAGGTTATTTGAGTTATGGTAAAAAAAATTTATGATTAATTACTTAGTTAATTTTAAACACAAAGTTCATAATTTTATGGTTCAAATTCCCCAAGAAAACTAGCTAAGTTCAAATATTAAACATATGAATGACTTCTTTTTTTTTTTTTTTGCTTAAAGATATATTGAAAAAAATGAAATTCTTATAAAAGTTTAAATCGTTCAGTTTGTGTTTTCTACAAGGTACTTTAAAAGTGAAATGTTCTCCTCAGAATTAATAACAAAACTCTCTGTGTTTCGCTCTGGGGATGAGTTATTTTGATTTCAGAATACATTTTTATCTAATGGATGGCAATTATATTGTATAATATTTTTTAATTCCAGAGACCTAAATTCAAAAGAGCACTTGAAAGATCCCAGCTATCTAAATTGTTAAGCTTTTTTCAGAGGCCACAGAAAATGGTGCCAGAATAAGTCTGCCTGTAACTGCATACATTTGCTTCCAGATTTGAGACACTTATGACAACAGTAAGGTTTGATGAGCTTGCCCCTCTCAAGGAACCAAACTTGGATAAGATCTCATAGAAACTTATTTATAGCTGTACTTTCAGTCATAAGATAAAACATACATAGAAACTGCAGGAAGCACTGTAATAAAACACAATAGGAAGGAATGCCCTGCAATTGTTTTATCTTGAAACAATTCTTGCTTTTATATCAAAGCAATGCTGAGGTAGCAGAAGAGGCCAAATTCAGTCACTGTGTAGGTGATTAACGGCACTTTCTACCCCAGCAGAATATAAATTTTTGCCATTATCTAAGTAAGTTTTCTCACCACGAAGTGGCACCATCTCTACAGACAGCATTTGGTGCCTTGCTGTGTGGCTCCAGCTCCCTCCGCAACCCAAGCCAAAAGCACATGGTCACCACCAGATGAAATGTCTCGCCTGCCAGGATCTCCTGTCACAGTGCTAACTAGAAGAGCAGCAAAATGCCTTTCCTCAGAAGACTTGAGTCCCGGGCTTCCTTGGCACCCAGCTGCCAGGTAGTTGTCCTCAAACAGCACCTCCCCACCCCTTCCCCAGATGGCTGGTTCCCCAATCCAGCCAAACACCTGGGCTTCAGCTAGCAATGCCATTATTCTGCACCAGGCCTTTGTCTTTTTCCTTCATAAAGGTGGCTGAAAAATGCTTGTGTGTGGTGCATCCACTGCTTAAATGCAGTGGGAGACTATTGGGATGTTAAAATCATTGGCCAAGGTTCTTTTGCAGAGTGCTGAAGCAGGTATATATTACCCAAAAGCAAAGTACAGTGTGCATGCACAAACACTTGCTGAAGAAAGGTGCAAGTGAGGAATGCAACAAGGAGAAGTGGGTTTCAGACTGATCGAAGCCACAGGCCAGGCATGGCCTAATTATAAATATTATCTGTGGGGTGCAGGGTGTGTGTGCGTGCTTAAGAGAATGCGGATCACAGAAAAAATGGGTAAGTTCTGTCTGCTACAGGACAGTAATTTTCAATTAAAGTCCAGCATATTCTTTCAGGCAAAAGATGGCAGGCCAGGCTGCTCCTGCAGCCCAGGGGCACTCTGATGAGCCAGCTGTGATCAACGTCACCTCAGCTAAAGCAGGATCTGAGGCTGGATTAGAAATGGAAATGTCACTGCTGGGAGCCAGGCACAGGTCTCTCAGCACTGGGAAGTGACACCACAGAGAGTGTCCCCAGTGTGTGCCTGCTAAGGCCAGCACCAGGGTGGGGGTGTCAGTATGTTCTGTGGTTAGAGAGCTTCCTCACCACATCACAAGCTTGGCTTCCAGACTAACAGCTGAAATGTAGCCAGACAGTGATGGCATGCAAAGGTAACTGAATATGGACCGGAGAAATGTACTGGCAAGGTCCTAGACCTGTAGGAGACAGTCTGGATGGCAAGGGACCTTTAAGCCTTTAAATTTGTTCACTTCAATTTACTTATTTGCTAGTGTGGAGTTAAAATGGGTGAGTTAGGAACTGCAGTGAGGGAAATAGTTGCTCAAGCATAAAGCAGATGGTTAGTTTACCTGTGGCTAATTTGCTTTATTTCTGTAATTAAAAAAAGAAAATCACATACTCAGCATACTTTTATTATTAGCCTATTTGTATTATTAATCTTATTACCAACATTTTAAAATCTGTGGTGAAAAAAATTGCACGAAAACAAACTCAAAATTTATAACCACAAATTTATAAATAACATAAACATTATTTTAAAAGTGAGAAGAGAGATTTAGATCCTATCTAACACCTTGGAGGGCCTACCATGTCACAGAATTTGTACAAATATTTTGCAGTGGGAATGGTTCTGGTAGAATCTCAGTGGTTGAAAGAATCTCACGAGTTTTAGTCCTTGCTTCCTTGTGTAGATTATCACCATTACTACTTGCGGGAAGCTGTCGTATTTTTTGCAACCTCAAAACCATCATTATAATGAAATGGACCATGTATAAAAGACACATAAGGGTGCATCTCTGGACTTCAGATGATAATTTGGAGGTTTGTGTTCACAGGCATTTGTGAAAACTCATGCATTCTATTTTCCTTTAAAAAAAGTAATTCCTTTTATATCGGGTAAGACTATTGCTACTCAAAATGTATAGCTGCCCATTGCTCTAACAAGGGTATTTATAATACGCTGTTTGATGCAATATATCTAGGGGGAAAACCATTCAAAACAAATATCACAATTAATTCAAAGTAAACAGGGTTACTCTTCAGCAGGTACCTGCGGATTTGATGCTGCATGCCAACTAAAATATATTTTTAGATTTTTTGGTTTTTCTATCTGGCACATTTATCAAGAGGACATCTGGAAATAAGTATCACATGGAAATAAGTGTCACACTGCAATTACTGTTATGGTAACCTACAAAAATACTTTCTGGAGGCCATAGAGCCCCTACTGCATTTGATAAATAACATGGTCATGCATTCTGATTTTGAATGAGTTGAATGAGAGGATGACTTCAATGCCTCACAGATACATCTGTAATTTCTGTAATGCTTTCCATATCAGGTTGTTCTTGATATTTATTTTATTTGGGTTTCTGAAACAGCATGAGAATTACTACAACGAAATGACAGCTACATTTAATTAAGGCATGACTGATGTATCTGCAAATAATCTTAACCGAGAATTTAATTTTTCATTTGGAACTCTTGCAGACAAAACATGATTTCCTTTGGCTTGTTTTTTTGTAGGGTTTGTTTGTTTGTTTTTCTTTAATATTCCACTGATTTTTCTTCTGCTTAAGGAAAAATAGTGAAATAGTGCTGCATCTCAGCATCTCAAATCAAATAGTTAAGATAGAAAGTGTTATCAAATAGCGACTTCTGGTTGACACATGAAATTGATCTTAGTCACATCTTGGTGTTGCTCATCCTGGATTGTGAATGCAGGCAATCCTAATAAAAATATTCCCTGTGTACATTTAAAAAAAACACAGTTTTTTTCAGGAGCTTCAGTTGTGCATTTCTGTATGAGCTTCTTGTAAACATTCCCACTAACAGAGACTGGTCAGAGGGCACTTGAAGAAAATAAACAGAAATAGAATATGGCCACAGCTGAACAGAATTCACTTAAATATTCAGGAAAATATTGATAGAAAAAGCCAGTAAAATCTGTTCAGCTCTAGCATCTGGATGGCTTGAGTGAAAAAATAAAATTAAATCCCATTTTGAAATAAATTTATTAAAGTTACCACAGTATTCTGGGAGCTTGTTCCAGTTATTCTAGAAATCCAATTTGTTGCAGATATATTGGAGGTTCACGGAAGAGGTAAACAGTTGCTGTGGTGAAAAATTCTATGAGAGTAAGTAGGTAGAGGATGGGAAAGTTATTTGTTCATATTATTTGCTCTAGGATATTAATTTCATGTCCAAATTAAAACTGGGCAATGGTATTTGCATTAGCTATGCTTTAGTGCAAAACCAAATCACTTTGTTATTATGAGTTAGCAGTTTTTCCTCTTACAGGAAAAAATGAAAAGCCCTCTTTCTTGGACATATAAGCAGATGAGCCATCACCATAGCAACCAAAGGACGTATCCATCGCGTCATTCTGTCAAACAGCCCCTGCATGTGACTCCAAGCTCACATTCCTTACTTCCATCTGAAAGCAGGCTTTAGTCCTGCCATCCAATAAAATCAATACCCAGTAGGATGTTTTCTGTCTGTCATAGTTTAGAAATAAAAAGCTACTTATAGTAGCCTTTCTTGTCTTAAAGGAAAAGTAAAGGTTGTTTATCCATGATGTACTAGGAGCTAATGAGAAATAGAATTAATAGAAAACTAACCGTTAGTTTCCAGGAATGCTAAGCTTGCTCTTGCTCTGTATTACGTTTAGTGATTCAGTCATGGCTTTGCTACAGAGTATTATGACAGGTTCTTTGGACAGCTTCCAGCAGTGAGTCTGGTTTAAGAGAAACACCAAGTTTCTTTCCCAGAGTTACGAAAGAGGTTTTGATTTTTCCACCAAAAGGAGGCGAATCACACTGCAAACATGATTTACAAATTAGGCAGCAGAAACCAAATACAAAGTGTTAATTGATTGTCCATTTCCTTTGCAACTCTAAGGCAGGATTTTATTTTCATGTTCTTGCCCTTTTCAAAAGTGTTTTCTAGCTTCTCTCTCAGACTCTAGAAGGTAGTTTTCACTTTGCCTCATCTATCCTCTTCATCACTATTAGATTTTAACCTTCTCTACACCTGCAGTGTGATAAGAACCAATACATTTGGCCTCTGCTTTCCTGGTCTAATTCCCAGAAGCCTTCCCGACTATTACAAGAGCAACAGTGGCTTGCACTTGTGTGGGTTCTGCATTTTACCTCAACAAAGTCAACTCAGGTTCGAATTCCATAAGTCAAATGCCCACTGCAGCACCAGTCTATGGGAGAAAAGAAGTAACAATTGCCTCATTTGGTAGATCTTGAGGCAACCATGCTGCTTATGTTTTGAGCTCTTTGTTCACTGAATGGTTTGTGATGAACACCAGTTGTGCCTAAGCGTAACACAAATTTTCGCTGGAATTAAAGTTTCGGTTTAACTACAGAGTGATCCTACCTTAGGATCCATACACCAGCATGGCTGTTATAGAAGATGTGAAATATAAGAGATGGAAAAAAATCTGATGATGAGAAAGCACCATCTCTCTGTATCACTACATTAAAGTAATGAATGGTATAACCCACGCAAGAATGTATGGCTCCAGAACCTCAATTTTTTCCCTCAGTAATGCTCTCTTCTAAGTCTTATCTAACTAAGAGATATATCAAAAGAGGAGAAGGAGATGTATCAAAACTGCTCTCTCTATATTTGTCTGTCTTTGAAACACACATTTTAAATATATGAAAATGTAAAATGCATGAAAATATATACAAAATGAGGCAAGAGTCTATACTCAGGTGAATTAACAGATATATGGAAAAATGATTTGCAAAATGTCAGTTCTCCAGATCAAATTAATTGTCTTGAAATGCTATCTAAGCAACTTCTGTCAGTTTCAGTTAAGTCAAACCGACTGATAGTTTCCAAAACAGATTGCCAGAATCAGTGAAAGTGTTTCCTGTAGAAGCAGGAAGTGAGTTTAGCAGTCTCCTACTGGTGGATTTGTCTGGTATTAATTTTCTTCATAGTAGGTAGTTTGGGCTATGTTTTGGATTTATGCTGGAATCAGTGTAGATAACACCGGGGATGTTTTTGTTGTCTCTGAGCAGTGCTTACATGAAGTCAAGGCCTTTTCTGTTCCTCCCCTCACCCCTGCAGGGAGGAGGCTGGAGTGCACTGTGAGCCTTAAGGGAACACAGCCAGAACAGCTGACCCCAACTGACCATGGGGCACCAGGCTCAGCATACAAGGCTGGGGGAAGAAGCGAAAAGGGGGACATTCTGAGTGATGGTGTTTATGGTGTTTAACTTTGCAACCATTACATCACATTTAAATTTACATCATTATGTGTGATGGGGCCCTGCTCTCCTGCCTGACCATGGAAAGCAGTGAATTGTTTTGTTTTGCTTGCTTGTGTGGCTTTTGCTTCATCTCTACCTGTGTTTATCTTAACATGAGTATTCGCACTTTTAGCCTTTGTGTTGAATCCTCAATCCCACTGTGGGGAAGTGAGTGTGTGACCGTGTGTGCTTAGATGCAGATTTGGGTTAAACCAAAACACTCATGTCAAAAGAAATCAAGCAAACCACATTGCACACTCTTTTTTTTATTAGATGTCATTAACAAAACCAAGAATACATCCAAGTATTATGTCTAGCAGTTTTATTTTGTTTTCTGTTTATTTTTGTGGTTTTTTTTTTTTCTCTCTCAAATGAAACAAAATATTTGAGTTTTAATCCTAAGACAGAAACTCTCAGGTGCTTGGAACTTGAACTCTAAATCCAAAGTTCAAATGTTTTCTTTTTACTTTCAAACTAGTTAGTAGTTCCTGGAAGATGAACACGACATTGAGGAGTGGGACATAAATAACTGTTCTCAGAAATTAGGAAGGCTTAAAAAAATGGGTGACAAGACTGGACAGTTTGTGCTGGCTCGATTATGTAGTGTTCACTCACACAGGACTCCTTTATGAATTTAATTAGACTTCTTCTGCAACCAAATTTGATTCTCCTTAGCTGCTATCAGGACAGGTCTTCCTAGATTAAGGTTTGTGTCAACAGATACTCTGTATTTCTTTCCAGACTTGAAAAATTTTCACCTGACGCTAGGTGGACACTTGTCCTTCATCAGAGATACCAGCCTTATCAATTCTCCAATTTTACAAATCCTATAATTATCTGCTGACCTAAAGTTTGTTCCACCTGATTTCTCTGCTGACAAGTCTGGCTCAACAGATCCATTTTGCCTCATTTGGTGAGCTCCTGTTTTTTTTTGCAATAGATCTCTCAAGGCACAGTTCCAGGTGGGAACATGGGCTATCACTACGTCCTAAATGTGCCAGATCAAATGACTTGGCCCTTCTCAGTTTAGGTTTACATGAACAGATGAACACATGAACACATGAACAGATTGCCAGTTTTCCAAGGTTCCTATTAATCAGCTTCCCTATATTTTCAAAAATGCTGCTTTAGCTAAAATAGAAAACAAAAATTATCTATAACCACCATGCCTTGAAGAAAGGACTACTAAGTAATCTTTTTAATCCAAATACTTTATGTTTAGGGGAAAAAACTCAACAAAGACAATTAGAAGAAAAATATTATCATTTTGAAGTCCACACAGTATTTTTTTATGTTTTCTGTAAGATGTATTCTATTGCCTTTAAATGCAAGTGTAGTCCTTAGCTGATGTAACTAAGAAAATAGATCTCCGTTTGTTTTTAAAAAAATCAATATTACAATTTGATTTAAATATGCCATTTTCCCCCTTTATTTCATAGATCCGTGGATATTAAATCATGCCAGTTTCCATTTGTGAGAAGCTTGCTGATAGTGTACTTAGATTTAGTCTATAATTCATTATAGCTTTATATTTAGAATTTGGTAGCTTCCAATGCCCCTGATTAAAGCTGTGGCTTTGCAGGAGCAACTGCAAAATCTCCAAAGGTAAATGCAGCCCAAGTGCCAGTGATTCCCAAAAGGAATGCTGTGGTGTATAGTGTGCCATAAGGACAGGAGAAGCTTGGCAGCACCCTGTTTGCTCTGCCATTTTTAGCACCAAATCTAAAGAGCCTACTTTACAGGTTTGACCTGTGACCCAGGAATAAAGAACCAGATAGATTGAATTAAGGTTTTTATCCATCACAAGCAGTTCAAAGGCCTGTCTTTGGTGTCTGAGGATCTCAGAGCTATCAATACCATTCCCTTGTTCTGTAAGCTTTGACTCTGCTGACACTGACAGTGGGGTTGAGTGTGTGTATCCATCTTCTGAGGGAGAATTACCACGTACACTGTCTGTGTGAGTTAAATAAGCTGCATTCTCATCAAAGATGGTATAAAATGTTCTAAAACCTTACAGATGTTGTGCTGAAATCATGATACTTTGAGTGACATCAAATATTTCCCCACCACATCATCCCAAGACAGTCCCAGCCCTAAGAATCCAGTGTCCTCCACTACCAGTAAAAGCAGCATCCTGACAATTGTCATGATTTTATTTTTTTTGTCAGCTTTCATCATTGTCTGTCATTATTCATACTGGGGGATGGAAACACCTGCAAAGTGTGCAGAGGGAAACAACTTAAGTGCAGTGAATATACCCTATAGAAATTCTTTATATTAATGCAGTCTTTTCCATTTTACTTTAAAAATTTATAATAGCTTAAATGAATGAGCAGTGGTTAGTAATACTGGTACTCCCCAAAGCTGTCACTAATAGCAAAAAATTATATATTCTGGATATTAAAAAAAAAATCCATAAAGATCTGTTCATTATAACAAATATTCAGACTCACAACCAGACATGGAATGTAGGTAAACTAATTCCTCACATTTAATTCCTCCAACTGAACTATTGTTTCTAAATACAGTTCCTTCATAAATTTAGAGGAAGATGAAAATTAACAGTTCCATAGGAAACCAGAAAAGCCAAGTAGATGTGGAACATTTACCATTGCATCTTTAATCACAATTTTAAAATATTTTTTCAGCATTTGTAAAAAAAAAAATAAAAAAAGAAAAGAAAAAGAACTTATACACAAGAACTAAGGAACAAAAACTAGGCTTATTGCTAGTACTACATAAAGAGCACCTGGTCTCATTAGGATGGTATTTCATTTTCTTCACAGTATACCACTTTAATGGATACAGCAGGGAAATAGCAACAAAAACTAAGCAACTAGAATGACAGTCTCATCTCTGTGGAAACATCAGCACTTATTCATCATCATCTTCAGTGCTATAAGATGTCACCTAGAGAATTCCTTCTGAGATTTTGCTTTTTCTAACAAGGGTTTAGCCTAATTTATATTCCCTACACGTAAAATGAAGCTTTATTGTTTTAAATTACATGACTTCTGTATCTCTCTGCATGAAAACCCTTTTTAAGAGAAACAAAGTATTCTGTTGCCTTGATCACAGGTCTTTGGCCTAAAAGAAAAAAAAAAAAGATTTTTTTATAGTTTCTCCAACTTATCTTGCATGTCAGAAAATAATGACATTATTAGTGCTTTTCTCTCCTTCCCCTGGGTTCCTGTAGTTGTTCTTCTTATATGGAAAACTTCAATATTTCATTTAAGCAGATTTAGCATTAAATCCTCTATAAACTCATAGAGCACATTAGCTTTTCCAGCGCCTTTATGTGATATATATCATGTAGTTTTCACCCATCTTTGACTTTTGTTTCTTAACTGAACTGATAGGCTTTTTCAGTTTATTATACAGTCTGGTGTAGGCAAGAAATCATTGCCTAATATAAGTGGACCAATGGCTCAAAGACCACCATCTAGAGTACACAGAGTTTCAAGAATTTTGGAAGTGACTACTTGAACTAAATTTCTCTTACACTGGATCATAAAAAAGCAATGATTTACCATGGTTCAAGGACAGTTTTATCCATATGTTTCTTTATAACTAGCCATAACATGATCTTAATGAAGAAAAAAACATGTTATCCTTGTGCCTAGATGGGGCCTAGATAGGATATTAGTTATCCTTTTAGTTTCTCCCTTACCTATAAGACCACAAGTTGTGAAATGCTGTCAATTACACTATAAGCAGACTCAAAAAGTCAGTGATAAGTATTCTGGGTTCCGACAGTGAATAGAAGAGTCTTCTGTTTTGAACTGTGTATGTGTATTTACCACTGCTATAAAGCGCTAAATATTAGGTATATATGCAACAAAAAAATTACCCAACAGAGTATCATAAATAGTTTTAGAAAAGCTTATCACCTCCTTAAAGCTATATCCTGTGGTATGGTCTTTCTCTTGGACTTCTGCAGCTACAGAAGCAAGTTCCAGTAAAATGAACTTAGCAGCAATGCTTGGGATTCAAAGTTCATATGCTCATTAGAAATGTGGTGTATTAGGTGGTAATGGAGAAATGAGTGAAATAATTTATTTTTATTTCATATCTTATGTTGAATAGTGAGGGTTTTTTAGGTTAAGTTTTAATCATTCTTTCATTTAAATGCATTATGTGAATGATTGATTGAAAGAAATGGACATTTTACCAGACAGAGAACAACATTTCAGACATGGTTTCTGCATGCTTATGGCATAATATAATGAAGTGCAGTTCCTTCCTTACTCTGTTTTGGGTTTTTTGTCATAGCTTGAAAATATAATTTGAGTTTCCAGTTTCAAAAGAGATCTGGAGATGTAAAAGAGATGGAAATGTCAAATCACATTTTACAATTAGAAAAAATTTTAAAATTTCATTCTTCTCAAGGACTTTGGAAGGAGGGCTTCTAGTGCAAATATGTCTGCCTTGGGGTTCACAGCAGTAAGCACTTAAATGCATATATACCTCCATGCATCCCCTCTAAAATGAGCTTGGCCTGCAGCAAATGATGATATCTGGATAAAATTGTACAATGCCTGGAGTTTCTCAAAGGGCTTCATCGGTTTGTCATGCAACCACGTTTTCACAGCCCCACATTTCCTGGGAAAAAATTTAATTTTATTTACAACACAAAACATCCTTTTTCTGCTAACAATAGTACCAGCTTCCAGAGCTTTTCTGTTTCCAGGCATCATGCTCCATTGGTATTTCAGAACACATCTACATTACAAGGCCAATTCTAGCACAGCCACGCTGGCAGAGCTCCTGCTAGAGATGCAGCATAGGCTGACAGGAGAACCTTTTCAGCTGTCATAGCAACACTACCTACCCTGCATAACATAACCTAAAATGGCAAAAGCACTTTTGTATCAGCATGGCTGTGACAGACACCAGGGGGATGTTAATACACTGTGTTTGCTGAATACCCTGTTATCATGCACAACATCATATTTTTCTGTGCGGTGGTGTTTTAACATCATAATTCAGAATATTCTTAATCAGTGCTGCAAAATATAGTGCTTATCAGAGAATCACAGAATGGCTGAGATCGAAAGGGGATTCTGGAGGTTATTTGGTCACATATGTCAGGCATCAGCCTCAGTCAGAAAGGAACAGATTCCTGTCTGGGTCACAGGCCTGCAATTAGACCTTTGAAGCTAAAAGAATGAATACTACTAAGATGGAAATGTCAACTAAGGAATGAACTAAACAGACTTTGTCCATATATAAGATTCCCTGTATTGAAAGCAGATAAAAGAAGATGCTCTTTACATACAGAGCTGGCTTTCAGGAGGGCAGGTTTGATGCCACGAGAAAAGCATAGGCTGTAGTCTGCCCTGCTTATTCCTGCTACCAGAAGAAAATGGGACAGGCTGAGATTTCGCACAGACTTGAGAGCTGGAAAAAAATTCCACACTACTTCTGCAATCACAAGGATATGGTTTGCTCTCTGAGGCTTTCAGAAGGTTGCAAACAACTAGCAAACAAGCTAAAAGTAGTGTGTCAAGTCTCAGAGCATGATGTCTAGAGAAATATGTGCAAACACCTTGTAAAAGAGACAAAGGTTTCAGCTGTCCTATCCATGATATGTTGACTTGATAGATACAGAATTACTGTCTATTTATATTATCCAGTCTGGAGAAGACTGAGAAGAGACCACATTGCAGGCATTGTTTCAAACTCCTCACAAGGGGAAGCAGAGGGTCAGGTAGCAATCTCTTCACCCTTGTGACTAGTGCCTTGAGGAAATGATACAAAACTGAGTTAAGGTAGGTTTAGGAAAAGGAAGGTTCAGGAAAAGGTTTTTCACCCAGAGGGTGGTTGGGCACTGGAACAGGTTCTCCAGGGAAGTGATCACAGCACCAGCCTGACAGAGTTCAAGCATTTGGACAACATGCTCAAGTACAGGGTGTGACAGTATGTTCTGTGCAGGACCAGGAGTTGGACTTGATGATCCTTGTACATCCCTTCCAACTCTGCATAATCTATGATTCTGTGATGTCCTTATAGTTCTGAAAATTGGGGCCAAACTTGCCTGAGTCTTATGTGTAAAAGTCTAAATAGGTGAGAGTATTGAGAGAAAAGTAATTCAAATAATGTCAGACTCAGCTGGATAATTTTTTTGAAGCTGTCACTAATCCCCTTGTTAAATAATATTGTTTTCACAGTTCTGATATTAACACTGAAGCAGAAACTTTTGCTGTAAAGTATTTCATTTCTAAAATGTAAAAATATTTTGCAACCACAGTATTGGCCGTGTTCCTTGCATTTACAGAGACATATTTAATCACAGTCTTCAAGAATATGACTTGCTGCTAGACTTGGGATTGTGTAATCCTGAAAAATTCAGAAGGTATAAGAACTTGCTTATGGATACTATTTTAAAATTTCTGTCACAAAAAGAAGATAACAAAGTCATCTTTCTAGCAATGTAGGAAGCTATTAAACATGCACAGAGAACCTTCAAGTGGGAAGAAGACTGTGAAGAAAAGGAGTTCAAAGACTTTTACCCTGTAGTGTTAAAGAAGGTGAAAGCCAATTAGGATGGAGTTAATTAAATGGTGAAGCTATTAAAAAAAAGGAAAAAGGGTAACAGTACTAACAAAACATTGTTATGGTTCTTAAATTACACAGGTTAGGTAGATGTTTCTTATATTTGTGATACATAGACAAAACATTGATGTAGTGGTTAAAATGAGTCATGTTCTTTTGGATATTTGAAGTATTTGTTTGGTTCTTTGATTGCTTTAAATATTATTCTGCTCAGTAATGCCTATGCTAGCAGCTGGTATTTGAAGAGAACTGGAAGGTTCTCTTTCAGAGAAGTAAAAGAGGCATTTAAATTGGGGCTTTTGATCACAATAGTTCTGAAGTGTGTGTGAAGCTTAAACTAGGCAAACCGGAAGTAAAGAGAAGCCTGTCCATAAAGGTAATTTTTCTCAGTCATTGCACAAGTCAGTTCACTTAATTTTTTTATTGATGGGAATTGCACACATAATACAGATTTATACTCCATGTGGATGTGCTTTGTTTTGGATTGTAAAAGAAGATTGAACTGATCTTGTTAACAAGGGCGCCAATGGTTCTAGGAAATTATCCAGCCTCCTGAGGAATATTTTGGCAGCAGTCTTAATTGGGCCTGTGGTCTCAGCACTGTCATTGCATAGCTCTGTTTTAGCAGTCATTTCTCTTTTTCTTTTTTTTTTTTGCTCTGCCCCTTTTGATGCTCTGTCAGTCAGAGTCCACACTGAGATCAGCCAGAAACTTGCTGTACCAGGAACCATTTAATGTAGCCCTTATTGCCTATTAGACGCTGAGCAGGGGAGGGCTTTGCCAGAGTGAGATGTGAGATGTTGCTTTCTGAAACTTCAGAAAATAGAGATTGTCTACTTTGTCTTCCAGTTGGATGCAACATCCAAGGCAATTTAGTTCTACATTGTAATTTAAATATGCCTCTGGTTTTTGGAGAAGGATGAGCGGCATATGGTACTTTTACATTGCAGAAATATTCTTGTTGATTTATATTGCACTAAATTTTAAGGATCATTATTTTACAGAAAAAATACATGGCATTTTTCTCTATTGTACCTCTTTCTGTTGTATATTATTGTCTTGGTTTGGATAGACAGGTATCTGCCAAGGAAGATTGGAGTCTCCCTTGGAATGTAAGCCCCCCCTCCCCCTTTTCAAATTATTATAAATTTGCAATTAAAAGCCTGTCAGGCAAAGATTTTGGGAATAGGTATAGCAGCTCTTTACTAGGGATATTAAAAACACAAATGTAGTACAAAAGAATAAGCAAACAAACAAACAAGGAATCCCAGAAAACCCTGACAGAGTCAGAAATGCAACCAGACACCCTGTTGGTCAGGGCATTGGAAATAGTCCAAAGTCAGCCCTCCTGGAGTGGCAGATGTGGTCCTGCTGGAAGCAGAGATGGTCCTGTGGAGCCAGGGGTCCAGAGGTGGGTCTGGTCTTCATTTGGGAGTCCTGTGGGAACACCGGAGTGCCTGGTGATACTTGTGGCTCCTTTTTATCTAGGTGGAAATGGTTTGGCTTCTTCTCCCTGGGTAGAGCATCTCACAATAGGGTGATGAAATGTGTCATGCCATTGGTGAGCTTTAATGGTCCATTAACAGAGGATATTCTCATGGGGGTAGTGGAAGAGTGAACAGAGATAAGAAACACTATTCCATCTGGTTTTAACAGCTGGCTTGGGAGGCAGTGGAAAACTGAGCAGAGATAAGGAACAATACCCCACTTGGTTTTTAACAGCTGGCTTGGTATCAGAGAAGGCAGTTACCCACTCCCTTCTGCAGTTACAACAGATAAAGAAAAATCTCCCCAACCGAGTTTTGGCCATCTCTTTGTTTTGGTCAGGTACTCTTTAAGTATCCAACACTTAGTCTCCTAGGTAATTTATGGGGGAAAAATTCTTTAAAGTAAAAAAGGAACAAACCTAACCCCCAACAATTATTCAGGGATTAATCTGCACAGCATGTATTTTTGGTGTGTCCCCTGCTACGTAAGAAAGAGAACAACACAGCACAGTAGTAAAATATAGCATCTATTGCCTACACCAAATCTCATACTTTTATTTTGTACTACATAATTTATAAATTTGTTTTTCTAGACTCAGGAGGACATGTTAAGTTCCTTTGGCTTTCAAGACCATAATACTTCACCAAGCTCTCTTGTTCTCATAGCTGGCAGGATACCGAACACCTATGTAAGTAACAATTTTAAAAGAGAAAGGAAGGGAAGGACAAACTGGAAGAGAAAGGCTACTTTTAAAATGGAATTACCTGTAAATAAGTACAGCAGTATTCATCCTCTCTCTTGCATCATGGAATCATTTTGATTCTTTTGCGATTTTATTTCAGGAAAATATATTTTCTATTTAAAAAACAGTTAAGTAATCCTATGTCAAATACAAATACAAAGGTAGAATCTTTAGTAAGCTCAGTGTAAATTCCTGCATAAGGTGAATATGCAAATGGCCTGTTTTATACTTGCATGATTTCTAGGACTTTTAATTGAACTAACCTAGTTTTCCGGGATATATGTTGGATCATACATATATGTTTATATAGATATCACAATGCTTACACTCATATTCTTGACAATTTAATCAAGTTAATTTATATGTAGTTGCAGAGCCTCAGACTGAAGATGCTGGAGTCATTTCTATTGCAACATAATTAATATTAATTCTTTTCTCTTGATCACTGTGTGACAAGGGTACATCCCAGCTTAGCATGGAGTTTGATTTTGCAGCAGAGAAAAGTCTGGGTAATCAGCTACTGAGTCTGACTCGGATTATTGAGCAAACCTGCTCAATATGCCCACAAGAGGCTGGTCTTACCATCTCACATAAATACGTAGGCAAGGAAGTGTGATTTGGTATGGGTTAGCAAATCACAGCCAGATTGTTTGACAGTGCCAATACGTCTGGTGAGAGTATGAGGGCTGCTCATGCCAAGCCACCCTCTGTTCTTTGAGCCCAGCCAGGTCTGTCCCTGTCCCGTCTCCTCTCCAGTGGCTCCCAGAGAATGTGACTGACACACAGGCACTGAGGTCATCATGGGGGCTGCCTCTGAACCCTTGGCTATCCATTGAAGGCAAACAAATGGGCAGTCGTGGTCTCTCCTTCTTTGAGATCCAGTTGTGCTTAAAGCTTGGTGTTTTAGTATTTAGGCACTCATTCCTATGCCCTTACTGTACAATTATAGAAGTGTGTCTAATAAAGATACTGTTAAGACTGGTGCCAAATAAAAACCCTAACAAATAGATTGGTACAAATATTCTAAAATTACTCTCCAGAAGGGAAAACAAATGCTCTTGCCACAAAAAAAACAAGCCAAGCTATTTTGAATTCATGAGAAACAGTGGATATTTATGATGAATTTTTAACGCACAACTACTCAACCAAAGATTAATTAAGAAAAATTATTCTGAATAAGAAACAAGTGTGTGAAAATGACAATCTGTTCCTAGACAAATCTCAGGCAAAAAGGAGCAAGGAAGTTAATTAATTAATCTCTTGTTATAAATAATTCATTGAGCTTTTTTTTTAATAGCATGTATTAGTATGCCTAAGGGTATTTTAAGTAGTATGATTACTTTGGTAAACTCTTCAATCCCATTTATAACAAGGGCCAACTAGTTTTAGGTAGGCAGAAATTATTTTGTTTCCGTTTCTTGGACAGATTCACGTGTATATGTCTTTATAGGATAAAAAGATCATAGGACAGTTTTCAGTTTGTCCATGCTGACATGGGAATAGATATATATCCCTAGAACATATATCCTTTCCCTCATGTTCTGGGACTAGACTTTTTTTTTTTGCACTAAAAAGGGGCTTTATTATCTAGTGGCGAAAAACATGAGATTGAGCCTTCAGATATTTCAGACTGTGAAACTGGAGTTAAATGGAAAATGTTTTTGCCTTTAATTGCATACTTTACTTGTACTAAAATACTGGAAAGAATTCAAAAACTTATAAAATGTGTAAAAAATAATAATAACCCCCGTAAAACAATCATATTGTTTCTCTTCCTTCACACTTTTTTGAGTGAGGAGAAAGGGAAGGAAGAAAACAAGAGGAGCCGTGAGGATTTGAATGATACAAAATTTATTAGGATCATAAAATTAAGTTTTTGAAAACAGTAAATTATGTAATTTCTTTATGGAAAGGAGACACAAAATAGATTTTAGTTCAAAACTTCTGAAAATGTAAATACAGAGAACAGTCACGGTTCAATGTGCAAAGCAAATGCATACACAGTACATTCTCGTCTCCCATTGCAAGATTTATTTGAAGTTAATACATCTGGTAGGGAGATAAAAATTTTGTGTGGAAGGTTGGGAAAGGTTTCAGAAGGAGAAGGGAGTATGGACAGGAAGCAAGAAGATATAATATTGACTAAAATATTATTTGCATTTCTCTTTTTAAAATTCTCATATTTGAGTGGCTGTTCTGAGTTACCTGGATCGTGAATAGAAACTGCTAAAACACACGTTCTTTATGAAAACCATTTTGAATGTATATTTTTCATCTCTTTTAATTGCTGCTGCAGGTCTTATGGAACACATCCGGACTTGAGCCAGATGTAACTGTTAATTACTATTCTCTGAATTAAAAATTAAACTGTTCTGATAAATATGTTTCATTCTAGGATGGTCATAGCTCTATTATCACTATGAAATACTGATGTCAAATATGCTAAAATGATTTCAGAAGCTGTGAAGTTTGTTCTCTATAATGTGTGTTACGTTACAATGTTTTTTTTTATGGAAATATGTAGTTATAAGATAGCTTTTTAGTGAGAAGAGGCCATTTGGATGTAAGATGTTGTAGTAGAAAGTAAATTATCTGAATACCTAGCACAAAACATAATTTGTTGCTGCAAGCAAGTCTGGTAAATGTTTATCAGTGGAATATAATGGGACTATACACAGCAAATGGAGGATGATAAAAAAATATAACTAAAGGCCAGGGAATTCCAGCCACCCACCAGTTCTGTATAACTGCATTTTGGCTAGGATTACTGCTTCTGCCTAACCAATATAAAAATTCTCCAGCTCATCTAATATATATTGGAAATTACAAAAATCTAGAGGTGTAACAAATGGGTCAGCTTAACTATTTTTAATTACACTGGTTGCTAGCAATAAAAGAGAAAGCTTTCGTGTTTTTCTTTTTACTCTCAATGAGAGGTAGCATTTTCTAGCAGGAGAATTGATATTTATTACAGATATATTTTTTCTGAATATATTTTTTCTTCTTCTATCTCATTACTGATGGTTGGTCAACCTCTCTGAGATAAATTCAGCTTAAAATCAAAAAATAGATCAATGCAGTACATGAACATGTGTCTGACTGTTCCTGTTTTCCATGTTTCTTTCTTCCTTGTGGTTCACATTTAAATTCCAGTGCAGCCATGACACTCAAATGTGTCATGAAGTGCTAGGTTCCAGCTTGCCCTCACAGCCTCTTTCAGAGACTTTTCCTCACCTTTTGTGTGCCACAATTGATCAAACCCTGCAGGTTTGACCTCAGTAAGATTACTGAAATATAGCAAAACATCCTCAGAAAAGTTGTGTTGGCATTCAGTAGCCTTGGAGATCAAATGAGTGCATCAAATTTTCCCCAGGGATTTTGTTAGTGTTTCCTCGCTGGCCAGATTCAGATTGCTCTTAAAAGCTCAACATTTATTGTTCAAAAATAAGCTTACATGGCACATGGAGGCCTCAACTTAATAGGGGGTTAAATTACTTTCAAATATCATAAGATATGATCTTTTCACAACTATAAAATCCTTATACTTGTAAAATCTCTGGAAAGACAGTAGCTAAGTTGTAATGTCTGAAATCACAAAGAAACAATAATCATGTAAAAATGGTCTTACCAAGCTTTTGCAATTACATTGTGATTGTGGTATGCTTGAGTGCAGAGATCAGAGATGAATCAGCTCTAGAGATGAAGTGAGAGTCTTTGTGAGAAATGCTTGGCCTTGCTGCTGCTCCTTTATAGCTTTTATGATAACGTAAAGGAGTGTGTCCAAATGCAGATAATACAGAGGCAGTACAGAGGAGGAGAAAAAGACACATCTTCATATTATTCCTGTGTTTCCCTTGAGAGAAAATATAGACGTTTTACAAGTGGGTTTATCAACTTGTGAGGATTCTTTTTGCCTCTCTCCTGAGATGTGCATTTCTGCAGTGACATTTTATTCTGATGGTTGAAGCTGATGCAATTGAAAACAGTACTAGGAAATAAAAAATACTTTAGGAAAATAATTCTTCTGGTTCCTTTTCCACTCTACTTCATATGGCGTATGCAGGAGAATTCACCCATTTGTGAATTTCCTTACGTAACAGGTACAAAGCTCAAGTGTGCCAAGAACTTCTAAGCAGCATTGTAATTCATATAGTGATGCTGATGGTCAGTAAAAATAACATGAGCCTCTTTAAACTCTTGTACTTATTTTAGTTGGCAAGTTTAGAAGACATTACTACAAAGAATGACTGAAGAAGTGATATTTTTTGTTTTCTTTCCCCTAGAGTTAATTTATCTTCTAAGTTTTCTTTAAGATATTGAAAAGCAGAGTGATAGCCAATTGATCCTGTGAAGCAATTAAGTCTGTGACATAATTCTGACATAATATGCATCAGAGGGATACATATTAGTTCTTTACAGAAGTAGTTATTACAGATATTAAAAGGCTATATTACACAGACTAAAGCTTAACTTCCTCAGCAGTCCATTACAGTTTCCTGTCAAATAAAATGTACATTCAGAAAAGTATATTGAATTTATAAAATTATCTACTGTTATATTTAAAAATTTGCCTAATTATCTGAGTCCTTTCCCTAAAAATTTAACAGGAAGATTTGTCCTTGATTTATTAAAGACTGATTCATCATATTCACAAAAATGAATGTAATTTTCCTATGCTTTTATAAGTGTTTAATTATGAATATAACAATTTAAGTCATGCATTTTTTCTGACCAATGTAGATAGAATAATAACAAAAGAATCAAAAAAGATGTAGTTCCAAGGGTGGAGCTCATATATTTTCAAGTGACAGAACTAGTGCTTTCCTTGCTTATCACGAAAAAGGGTAATGAATGTCTGTTTAAAATACTTTTCTATTTTGATCATAATCTGTGTGTAAGTGTTTTACTATTTCCAGTGAGGATCCATTCCTGGGCTATCTAGATGTCTACCTTCTTTCATGTGCCACTTTTGTGAGTTTAGTCTTTTTCATGAACAAGTAATAATACTACTTTCTATGGTATTTACTTGTTGTGGTTTGAAAGCAAAACGAATGAGAGGCTCCAAGTTAGAGATACAATTTAATAAGAGGAAAGGAAAGGAAAAAAGGTAAAAATAAAATAAAATAAATGCAATAAACACAAAGGACCACTGACAGAGTCAGAATACAACCTGAGCAGGATGGTGGAAATGGTCCAGATGAGATGGTCTTCCTGAAGCAGTGATCCTGTAGAAAGGTCTGGTAGCTCTGGTCCTCTGGGAATCCAGTAGGTAAGGGCTCCTTGCACTGTTCCAAATATCAGATTATATCCAGGTGAGAATGCTTGGCTCCTCCCCCTGGGCAGAGCATCTCACAATGGGATGATGAGTTGTGAAGCGGGTCCTTGATGGCCCATTAAACAGAGATAACTCCTGGAGGGAGTTACCTGTGAGTCATGGGCAGGGCGTTGATGGGCCATTAGCAGAAGACAGCCCTACACTAGAGCACTGCCCCACTTGGTTTCAACAGTTCATGAAGATGGTGATAGAATAAATACTTTGTGTACATCCTACACTACAACCCAGGACATAATTTCATACCTTTTTGTGGCAGTATGAACTTTCCTTAGTACAAGATATTAAAGTTCCCATAGACTACTGCAGAGTACCTTTAATATAAACCCCAGTGTTTTTAGTTGGCTGAACATCTGGATAGATTTTATCTGCTGTTGTTGAGGGATGATTACAAAAGGGATTTAAACTTATTTCTTCATCCTTTTCTTGAAGTTCAAGTCTAAGTAAAGGACCTACATGTTTGTAACAATCTCCATATGTCTATGCAACTGATTGTGTTCAAAAATACTCAAATATATTCCTTGTGTACATATATGCTGTAGGACAGGATAAAATTCTCAGGAATCAGAAAATCAGAAAGCTTGTTAATAATAAAATAATTTTCATTACTATTACTTAAAAGTATTTTTCTCGTGGAAATGAAGAAAGCCTTTTGTGTGCATGCTTACAAGTAGTTAAAATTTACTGCCTAGAGTTAGAAATTAGATGCAGTTAACAGCTTGAAAAGAAAAGTAAATTGAATTTATGTCTTAAATATAAATTCTTCAAAAAGAGGGGGAGGGCAGAAGAAATTGTTTAATAAAATACAAATCCCTTCAGCTCAGTATCTGAAAATTATATCGATCTTTTATATATTTATAAATCCATTAAAAATCTAATGCAAGGTCCATTTTTTATTTAATAAAAATATCATGTCCCCTTATTTATTTTTTTCCCTAAGAGTCTTTTACACAAATCTCAAGTCAAAATTTACATAAAACTATACTGGACATTTAAAATTTATTTGAAGGAATTTTTCTTGGTAAACTGCATTTTTTTCTTGAGTGTTTTTACTTAATTTACTGAGGTGCCAGTTTGTTATCTTACTTGTTAGCTTGTTTATTTCTTCTGGTTTCTGTTATTCTTGATCACTGTTTTGGGGAAAAATATTCACTGAAAATATGTTCTTTTACTAGAAATTCTAGTTGAAAATCATGATTTCATATGGGAGGTGTTTATAACTGTATTTCAAATTTCTGAATGTATTACAGTTGCACTTAATGCATCAAATCCCTGTACTTTTCCAGAATTTAAAATAATTTATTTTTTCACCTTTTTTCTTGAAGTGTAGGTAAAGGACTTACTCTGAAAGAAGCACAGTTCTTGGACACGGTGTGTCTGTCTGTCTATCTAGATATAAAGGATATAGATGTAGACAGAAAAAGATGGATGTAGAAAGATATAGATATAGGTATAAGTGATATAGATAAAGATATTTCACAATGAGCATAGATCAATCTGAGCTTATTGCTCTCCTGAAGAGCTTACAATCTGAACAGAGGAGACAGGATAGGAGAATAAAATAACAGTTATTATCTCATATTTGTAGTTACCAAAGTGATGCAGAAAAAAATTTGCTACAAGAAATTGCCAGTAGGAATCCTAGAGGAGAGCTTGATCTCCTGGATACCGTTGTGCTTACTGCCTTCCTTTCAACTGGTACATTAATTCAGTCTGTGAGACAATGCAGCCATAGAACTGTTTCAAAATATGCAGTAATACCTGCTGATCTGCATGACTGTGTAAATCCATCACTATGACCAGATTATTCTTCTTGACACGCAATGTCCAATTAGGAATGATTTCTTACAAATGAAAGCATCACCTATGGATTTTTGTTGTTTTAAATAAACAAATAAAATATCATTTTTATTGCTGCACAGTACCCAAAAAGTCTACATTTTTGGGGGACAAGAATAGAGATTCTCTGCAGCAGTTAAGAAGACTTCTAACATGAACAAGAGAGTGATAAGCTTATGTACCATAAAGTTGATCACATATGTGTTGAAAATGTCTATCAAATTCACAAATGAGTCTCACATGATCTTCTCATGTTCATTATCATGCACTACAGTACTGTACTTGTATTGGTGGATTAGAAGTGAACAGTTTTCCCTAACAAATTTCATCAAATCTTTGATTTGATACAGCTTGTTTTGAAAGACAGTGCTTTTGGCATTGTGAGGGAAAAAAAAAAATAGATCACAGCTCATTTAAATTCCAAAATGCAGTTAACTACTATTTCAAAGCCTGTAGCAACAACTTTGGAGATGAAACATTAAAAAAGACAGCAAGTTTAACATTGTGTAAGTATAAGACAGGCACAATTAGATTGAAAATGTATTTAATGCTGGTAGTAGTTAAAAATTATTCTCTCAATTATGTTTTACTTTTCCTTTAAAATTTCCTGCAGACAAATGTGAAAAAAGAAAGTCCAGAGCACAATTTGAAGAAAGAAAAATTCAATTTTTTCCAGTTTGAAATGGGAAGTACTAATTTAAAATTCTGTCAGATCTGCTACTGCAGATTCAGCTGAAGATGTTTCTGCCCTTCTGCCAGAGATCACCACCACCTCAGTAGCTACAGCAGGACAGATTGCTTGTCAGCTGCTGCACTTTGACATATTAATAAATAGTTCCTTTTATTAGGAGCCGGAGTGTCACAGCCAGACTGTGAACCAAAGCAACTGTAAGAACATGCAGTCTGTTCTGTGCTGTCTCTACAGGGCAACCTTTGGCAGAGAGATAAGTCCAGATAGGTTAGGGCAGTACTGTATTAAAGCACTTTCAGAAGATAAACCCATCACAGATTGTCAAGTTATCAATTTTCCTTCCTCCTTTATGGATTCAGCTGCAGTTTTCTTAGATTCAAATTTATCTGAATTGCTATTCAATCATTGCCTATATCAAATATATATATATAGTTGTATCAAAAAAATCACTTAATCTTTTAAAATCTTATTATATGATTCAGTAACTCATCTCATATTTGATCATAGTATATGTTTTTCCCCCATTATACTTTGCAGAAAATGTAACCAATGCAATTCACTTTAAGTTATAGACATGCCTTTGAGCCTTTCATTATGCTGCTACAACTTTTGATTTCTTCCACACATTCAGCTTCCCAAATGTTCTTCATATGAAGAAGAGTGGTCTTAGTGCAAATTTTAACAATGCTTCATGACATTTAGAGTAAAGATTTGGGGGGCACATATGAGGTTTATACAAAGTCATTAAATATATAAGAGTATTTGCAGTTGTCTTTCACATCCTTGCCATTCTCAAGTCCACTGGTGCAAATCTGGGTGATGTTTCTTCATTTCACATTGGTAGCCTGTCCCCTTTTCCACCTTCCATATAGGATATTTTTATTTTTTAGTTCAGTCAGCAATTCCTTATTTAACCAGTTTGGCCACCTGCCATGCCTATTCAGCTTCTTGAACACTGGAATAGACCTGATATTTTTTCTAGATGTTATAATACACATAAGAACCTGGAGAGAGGCTGGAGACTGCAGGAAGCATTGTATTAGAAAAAAACCCAGCATTCTCAAAAAAAAGTTGGAAGTTCACAGAGGCTTGGCTATATCTGCTTTTTTAAAGCGAATTTCAGATTACAGGTATTCTGGAAAAACAAATAAAACCAATGACGTACATTGGTTCATACATCAATTAGTTGCCTTCAACTTAATCCATTGATGAAGGAGAGAGTGCCATGATTTTTTAATAGCCAACTTTGATAACATGATTATTTCATCAGCTTGAAGCACTTGTACATTATGAACTACTTGAATGAGGAGTGATACTTCATGTTTATTGTTTATTGCTGAAAAATTACTAGATAAAATCTGCCAAGCTTACATATGTCTCAGAGCTCCATGCATAATGCAATTATGTGGAGAATCACAAAAGCCTACAAATTGCTACTTGGTTGTTTTGTTTGAATGTGCAGAATAACTCTACCCTAGTCTCTAAAGTCTGGTCCTGTTGTTTCACATCTCTGAGCAAGTAGTTTTGAATAAAAGGTGCAAAAGGCTGAACTAAGGGTAAATCAAAAATTGGTATATTCTCTTTCAAAGCAGCTGTGAACAGAGCTATGAACAGTATGAATTTGCTCTTCTATTCTTGTCATAGGATTTCCCTTAAATCACCTTAACTACAAACATATATAACTTCTCCCTATGTAGTCCAGTAAACAGCATTACCAGGAGAATGTGTCGGGCTTTACACTCTGCAGTGCAGAATCTAAGCACTTGCCTTTGGCAGTTGTATTTATATTCATTTGTGTCTATTCTTATTCTCATTTGCTAATGCTTTATCAAGTACTTATCTCTGAATTCTGAATATCTCTAAAAATGAAAATATATTATTTAAAATCTAGAGATAAAAACCAAGGAGATTTAGGGGGTTTTAACAAATTAAAGTTGGTCTTATTTGGAAATGTATGTATTTGACATATTCTTTTCCTAATTTTAGTAAGTTGAGGCTGTTCTTCTATAGAAGGAAACAAGGATTCTGGACAACAATTTGAGAACTTGCTAGGAGCAGTCCAGTTAAAGGCTGTTTAGTGAGTGGGAAAAGGTACTTCATTACTATAGAAAATTTTACACCCACATATTCCACCAGTAGTTCAGGTAGTCCAACTTTTCAAATACTATGATGGGGAAAATGCTGACTGTATCTTCCATCAATTCATTTTTCTGTACTCTTTACATCACTAGGTGTAAAAAAGGTGTTATCATAATTTTTTAAAATTATTATTAATTCTGTGACAAGAATAGTAAAGACACTAAGTTATTTAGATACTACAGGGGGCTAAATATCTGAACTAGATGAAGCATAAGAAGCTTCTTGTAGGATTATTTCAATAACAAGGGTGTGGTTCCACTACTGCATCATTCTCTCCAAAACAATTGGTTCAGTTATAAATGAGGCATCTGGAACCATTTTTCCTCAGGAACTCATCAATGATGAGGGCATTATGTTCCTGTGGTAGTGAATGTTAAAAATATCACTGTGTGGGTGGTACTTTGGCATGTTACTTTTACGATTCTTACAAGCTCTTCTGATTAAAAAAAACCCAAAACTTGGAGTGAAAGTAAATAATACATAATTTTCTGTTTACAAGTTCAGATTTCACTCTTAACATATCATATATTTCAAATCAATATAAACTGCATTAACCTACTCTAATATAATTCTGTTCATATACTTTGCTTGATGATTAATCTACAATTGATTTAAAGATTAATCAGAACATAGTCAGGATATGAAATGCTGCAGCAAAAATGTTCAATTCTCATTTATATCTTTGAGTGTGTAGACTACAAGTATTGCCTAGGGCAAAGTTCCTAACAGGTTATAAAATGCTTATATGGCTCTTGGAAAGCATGTTTTAGAGGTTTATATCTGTATCTCTGTGTGTGTGTCTGTTTAAGTACAAACATATTTCAACCACAATATTGCTCTATATCCCTATTTCCTCTAAATGGAATGATCTGTTGCTATGACCACTGTTGCGATGAGTCAACATCTATTTAAGTCTAGTAAGTTAGCAACATGCAGTCAATCACTGGATTTCATTGGCTGAATTTTCCCACGGGCTTTCCAATTAATAGAGTATTCCTCTCCATATAATTTTTTCAGCCACATAATGCTAATTTAGAGCATTCTGTCTCTATCTCATTCTTTCTTAAAGAGAATAATTTCCTCCTCTAATGTCAGGGATGATGTTAAATAAAGAGCCCATATAAATATTTGTGTTGGTGAAATATAGGTAGAAAATTATATTTTTAAGACAAACACACTATGAAACTGAGTGCAGATCAGCTATGAAATCTTTATCCCATGCTCAGAGAAATGAGCTTGAAAGAGACATGATGCAGCTGAATCAACTAAACTCACTTCCAAGCAGCTTGATCAATTATCATTTAAGGACACTTGAGATTATTTAACTGACTCTCCAGCAATATACCAGAGAAAATTTAATATTATTTTAATTAAATATAGTGGTGCAGTAGTACAGACAAGGAAGCAGCATTCTTATAGAGGCCAAAAGATCTTTTTATCTCAATCACCATGGATCTCTTATTAACTCATTGCACACTTAACTTCTCACCAAAGTCTGCCAACATTTTATCAGACTCAGCTGAAAGAGAGAAGTCCCCAAAAAAATTCTCCTGAATTCAGATGAGGCACCATCAAACAGATGGGATTGTAAAGTGGTGAAGTGGCTTCTTTTAGGGCAGAAGACCTATATTTAGAGTGCAATCCATGAGCACGTCTTAGTACCTAGGCCCATGTAAGTGATCCAGGCATATTTTAATCCCATATCAGAATGAGATCAGATGCACACAAGTTCCTATCCATGCATTCCTTTCCCTGGCAGGAAAAGCACTCTGTGTGAGTTTTAAGAGAACCACAGCAAGCAGCAGCTAAATCTCAAAGACCAAGACCTGCTTAGTGTGATGCATCTCTTACATGGCCAGAGAATCTTTTGAAGATTCCTAACTTCTTTGTCCAAATTTTCAGCATGAGAGCCTTAATTTACAAAAGCAATTATAGGTTTTACATTGATCAATTATGTTCAGCATTGAAAATGCAGTAATCTACTTCCCAGAAAATCAAATCAATTCAACATGTCTTATGACAGCGATGGAGACACCATTAAAATGTTAATATAGTCTTATTTAAAATGTAGACCATAGCCCTTGCCTGTCTGTTTTTAAATAATTCTTGAATTTTTCTTCTTATCACTAGGGAACTAGATGACCTTTCATGCCCTTTCCAACCCAAACCTTTCTATGACCCTATGATTGTCTGGCCCTCTCCTGGATGTGCTCCAGTAGGTCCATGCCTTTCTTGTGCTGAGGAGCCCAGTCCTGGATGCAGCACTCCAGGTGGGATTTAACCTCTCTTGACTTGCTGGTTACATTTATGTTGGTGAAGCACGGATTACAATTGTCCTTCTGGGCTGTGAGCACTCATTGCTGGCTAATGTCCAACCAGATAAAACTGGCCAGGTGCACAGGAGAATCACACATCTGATAACTTAAATCCGATTTATGTATTTTGGATTTTAAAAGGATAAAAATCAAAATATATGTAGTCATGAATAAGGAATGGTTGACTCCAGCTCATGACAATATTCAAGCAAATTATTCACAAAAGTTTTCTGAACACAGAATTACTTTTTACTTCTCCTAAGACACCGGCTGTCCTGGACAAAAAATGAAGACTTCAAGGGAATGACAAAGTATTCCAGCTTCCGAGTAAAAGGCAGCCTTTGGAATCAGAGAATATAAGTGAGAAAACACTTCAGTGGAAGTGTGAATCTCCCAGGTCCGGCAAAATGATAGAGTCATTTAAATGTGGCTGCTACACTGAGGATGGAAAAAAGCAGAGTAAACTTCCCAAATATTGTTTCCTGCAGCAATAATACATAAGACTATGTATTCTTCTGTCTCTATATGAAGCTGACAGATAATGTCAGCTTTTGGGCATTTTTTTACCTGCTTAATTGCTCAGGTGCACTGACACATCAAGTTTCTCCATTCCTTCTTTTTCTTTTTCCCCTCTTTGTGTCTTCTGAATTCCACACTTGGCTGCATGGTTCTTTTGTTCTAAGGATTAACAATTATTTATCTGCTTTAATAGTATGTTCTAACATCTTGGTTGAATAAAAACTTTACAGCCTTCTAGTACTGGGAGACATTATAGAACATAAACATTTTTGTTAATGAGTTACATCCTTTAACTTGCATTTTTTTGAAAGCATTTAAAAGAATTATGTATTATTCTCTTTCTTTAGCAAGTAGACTTTGAGAATATAAACTAGAAAACCACTAACTTTTATCATGACCTGAATTTCCAAAGGATTTGTAGACTTATTCGTTTTATTTGTCTTATGGACAGGATTGTGCAAACCATGATTTAAAACAAATTAACTCTTTTAGTCAAGACAGATAAAAATTGAAGGCTTTTCCAAGTGCCTTTTAAATTCAAGGATGTGTGAGCAGTCAAATAACATAGTATGCATCTGCTAATCAGAAGCTTCTTCTCAGGTCTGCTTATTTCTTCTGTAGATGAGATAGCCATAGGCTAACTCTTTACACATAAAAAATTGAGATAAATGGCCATTGGATTAATAATTTGCAGCTGACTACAAACCAGACATTAGGCTATCATATCTACTCAATTACTATGACAAAAATGGAATTAACATTAATGGACTCAAAAAATCTCAACTCCCCAGATTCCAAAAGAGGTAACAAACACAGGACATAATATTTGCTACTGAAACTAGCAGTTAGAAAATTCTGGTTTAATTCTCAACTCTGCCATAAGCTAAGCAAGCCATTTACCCACATAATACCCCAGTTTCTCTGACTGTAAAAATCTGGATTATCTTATTTATACACTCCAATAATTTCATATCTCAAACATGAAAGAAATCTCAGAGAAGTGAGAAGAATACTTTTTAAGGAGAAAACAATATTTGCCCAAAGGGATAGAATCTGAATTTCCAGTCCAATATGATGGCTCATAAGTACTACAATCACCCCATCATCTGTTAATGCTATCTGTTAATACACACTACTATGCTGTTTCTGAAAAGTAACTAGTACCGGATGCTTAAAAGCAGTAGATTTAAAAAATGCCAGATATTAGCAAGGGGGAAAAAGTCTGTGAGTAAAGTGTCTTGATAATTCCCAGCCTGTCTTCTTTCTTTTAGAGATTTTTTTTTTTCTGAAAAAAGGGGCTCTGGGTTCCATTGTATTTAAGTTAGTTTATGTAGTCTCTTGTTCATTTTCATGTTAATAAGTGTGCATTTCACAATGAAAATGAAAATGAAAAGAAAGCAACATATTTCATCTATGCCTTTGTCTGTTTACCTTCTTTAAGTTTATACTCCCTATATTAGATAAAAAAACTCTCTTTATTAGATGATATTTGAAATACCTACCTCAACATTTTATGAAGCTTCACATTTTAAATGCATCATTCACCTATACCCCTTTATAAAACAGAAGATTCCCATCCTGCAATTTGCAGACTGCATTTGCAAAGCCCAGCTGCAAAAGATTCCCTTCTAGTCTTGTTGGCATTTTATCCACATAATTATCAATGACAGAACCTGACACTGTCTTACCCCAAATATGATTCTGTATTGAGTTATTCAATCATATTTGATGATCACAGTCTTTTTTCAAGGATTGATAACAGTAAAGGGGGTAAAAAAAGTAGAACATCACGTTTCTTTTACAGTTTTTTAAAATACAGTTTGAAGATTTAATGGAAAATACTTGCAGTTGAATAAGAATAACTTGAAAAATTAATTAAACTTTCCTTAAGATTTTCAGGGATATTAAAAATGTTTATTTTGTATTTTTCATTTGAAAACAACCATGTGTTTGAAAATCTTAAGAGTTGATACACTGTATCTCATAGTTCTTTAGTATATATACTTCAGATTGATCAGAAATAATGAAACAACTTTTCAAAATTAGGGAAATTTACTGCAATGTCATGAACTCTTAATGAATTAATAAATTGTGGTTTATTTCTTTCACTTTTGGATTTTGGAGCACTTAGAATAATTCATGAAATGTTTTTCACCTACTTTCCCAATAATGAATTAATTTTCCACCTTTTTCTCTCATAAATGAGTCCAGAAGTACTTTTTTAATATGAAAATATTTTTCCATATTAAGCAGTTCTAGAAACAAAACAAAAAGCAGTACAAACCCACAAAGCACAGTATGGTCTTCAGTACATGGTATGTTTCCGGAACTCCAATACTCTGCCATATGAAAGGAGAACAGCATAGATCCTTCTATGGCAATAAGAGAAAGCCAGTAAGAATTATTTAAGTAAGTCATCACAACATCTATTGAGTCCTCAAGGTCTCTCAGAGTCCCCATTGCTATTCTTTCAGTGATTACACTGTCGTCACAGAGGATTTTCAAAAGAATAACCATGGAGGGTGTTAATGGCTTCTGGGATCTGTATCTTCATTTTACCTTAAAATGACAGCCATCTGAGAAAGTGTTGGCACATACCCTGCTGTCAGTTATTAGTATAAACATTAAGATATATGTGGGAAGAGTGTGGGAGATACACTTTCCTATCCTCAGGAAAATGAGAGGTCGATTTCTGTATGAAGTATTTTAACCAGTCTTAAACCAGGATAATATTTAATCCTAAAGATTTCAAACTTTTAATTGTCTTTCCTATAGATTTCAAACTTAATATTGTCTTTCAATTGGAAATGTCAAAATATTGTAAATATTAATATTAGTTGTAAAAATCTGTTACAGAACACATAATCCATAAACCTGTGTATGAAAGAAGAGATCCTTTACCAAAAAAAGCAAACTCAAAACCCACCCCTCCCCAAACAAACTAAAAAAATTGACTCTCTCTCTGCCTCTTTAGCACATGATATCTTGTAATGTTGTTTATTAGAAATTGCTACATGACGGTGTCTAATTTCCCTATTAATTTTTCTGGATTATAAAATATTTAGAATAAATTCTTGAGATGACCAGCCATTCTTTATGTCAGCAGGACTTTTAGTTATAGGTAGAATTATGTAAAGTCTGCAGCTGGAATTTGAGAAATTCTAAGATGGTCACTGTGGGATAGAATTTACACTTATCTTTGTATGCTCCAAAAAAAATGAATCAACTAATGTCTCAGACTAGAACATTCTACATAATAAAAGATCAAAGGGCTATAGTCTGAAAAAAGGTATGTGTACTACAATGCAGAGACTTTAAATATGTAATTTTGAAGTTACTGCTTCTTCAAGTAGAATCCAGACTAATGTGTGAGGGATAAAACCCCTCAGCATGATGCCTGAAGAAAATTAAATACTGGACTGTCTAGGTATCTTGAGACACAAAAGCTGAAATAAGCCTCTACAAATTTTCTCTTTAGAACTAGGGTGCTTTATTTCACCAAGGTGAATACTCCCTTGCAGGACTGTCTGCAGTTAAGACTAAGGTCGATGACTTTTTGAAAAATGAAATGTGCTGTTCTTTGTTTTCAGGAAACGGTTGAGAGAAAGAAAAAAAGCCATAGAAAAACTTACATGCCATGCTAAAGCTGGTGTGGTTTGAGCTTCCTTCTTTGGTTTATGCCACAGTCCAGGAGACTGCCATAGGTATTAAAAAACACATAATAATTCTTCTGGCCCAACTGGCTTTTCTTTGGATTAAATGGCTTCAACAGGAGGAGTTTACTTTCTGATCAGGGAGGCAGGTGATTTGAAGCAACATCCCCAGGGGAAAACTGATTCTTGGTCTTGTGGTCCTGAGTGAGAGCTGTAGTCACTGAGATGCCAGCAGTTTAACATGAATCCTTTAAATTCCATGGGAATTACAATCCATCCTACAGCTACTACAACTACTAGTTCTACTCTCCTTTGTTAGATAGGCATTGTCCCATTCAGTTTGTAGCTGTGGAATATATTTAGACACCATCTTGGAGATGAGCTGTCCCACAGAGTCAGGTCTGAAATATTAGGGTCATTTACAGATATGGAACACAGATGCCAAGGGAAACAGATACATTATTTAAGTTTCTGGACCTCAAGAATTAGTCAGAAATTAAGCAGAGAATTAAGAGTCACAGTTCAGATTTCAGACATCTGCCAAAGCCCAAGGCTGCTTTTGATGATCTACCAAGCCTTTTATTTTCACTACCTATGTTAAAATTTGAGAGAGGAAAAGGCATTCAAACAGAACATACATCACTGGTCAAATATCCAGTTTACTCTCTGTTAGCAATTTGGGTGTGTTACTGGGAAAATGTTTAGCCTTCCCACTGGCTGGACCTGGAGCTGTAGCAGCCTCATGTAAAGGTGGAACAGGCTGCTGAAGACCACCACATGATACCCTCTGACCCCCTAAATCACAGAAAAACAAACAGAATAATATAAATATTAAAAAGCTGATAATGATAGGGTATCCTTTTCTCAAAAAGAGAAACTCAACAAAGTGCACTCAAGGTTGCAGGGAACAACCCACATTTTTCAGTGTTTCAGGGAAATGAAATTGTTGCACAGATTATAGACTGCAGATATTTTAGCTGAAGTCTGAAGACTCTGCATCTTCTGGCCAGGTTTTATATGCTTTCTGAGGGTAAAAATCCTGCAAAGCTATCTTGGATGTTTAGTGCAGAATTCATTGTGTCCATGTGTTGCACCCAGGAAAAATGCATAAATCAGTCTGAAATGAGCATTAAGCAGAACAAAAATCAGCAGGATAGATTACCAGATTCTGTTTTCATGATATACAACAGCTATAGCCAGGAAAAGAGAGTTGTTTCCTTGAAGTCTCTTCCACTAAAGAAAATGTCTGCCTACAGACATAACAGCTCATATAAACATCAATATCCTCCCTGAGGAAACAATTAGTGGAATTTCTAAAACAAGCCATTCTTAATCTGTAGATGCCTCAGGGAACTAGATTTACTTGTGAGTAGAGTTTTACTCGACCTAGGACATTCAGATTGTGCCCAGGGCATGGACCCAACATATTTAATTTGATTTGTTTCCTTCTTGGTATTAATTCCTAGCTTGTTGCCATTACTTCTGGGCTCCTTTCTTGTTAGTTTCTCTAGCATCAAGTATTCTAGAAGCGGTAACCCTGAGTTACTAAAAGCTTCTCTAAAATTAGCAGACTAATATGATTGCACAAAGATACAGATTAATATAGATTTTTTGCAAAATATGGGCTATGAATAGGAGTACTTCAGAAAGAAAAAAAAAGCAATTTTAAAAAAGTTTATAAAGACTATGTTAGAGGCTAGAGTAGCTCAGAGACCCTTCCTAAAACAAGGCAAAGCAAGATAGCAAGTGCACACACACATGATATAATGGCAATGGCAGAAAAACATTAAGACAAGCCAAAGTACATGACGTATGAATGATATCCCCCAGGGCAGTCTGGGAATGTTGCTTTAAATTATTCCCTGGTAGGCAATATTTGTTTGTGTAGGAAAAAATTTATACACATTTTTGCTGAACCACTTCTTTGTGTTTGCAAACAGATGGATGTCAAGTACTACCATTTATTGAACTGATCATAAATTTTTAGTTTGAAACCATTTAGTTATAAAGAGTGCTGCTCTCTCTAATGGCAAAGAGTCTCTTGAAAATTGTGGCTTACAACAATTTTCTCATGAGCTTTTTAGGATGACCTTTTCTTCTAAATCACCCTTTTTTTGGTGTTTTTTTGGTTTTTTTTTTTACTTTTTTATGAAGAAGCATACTGAGTCTTGAAAAGTATAATTCAATAAAGGACTGAAGACTTTAGAGAACAGAACACCCATTCCTTAAATGATGATTCTCAGGGCGTTATAGAAAATTATAGTTTAATCATGAATTGACCCAAAGTAAAAGATTTTGGTTTCTTTTTTTCTTATATTCAATTAATGTCATTTATTGATTTCTGAATTTTGCAGTTCCTTTTCCACATTTATTTTTGATTCCATTTAGCCCAACAACCAGTGCTAGTAAAGTGGATACCAACAGGATGGAAATTTCAGTATTTGTTAAATTTATCAGTACCTTTTGTTGGCTTATAATTGAGTTGAAAAATAGCACCGTTTAATTATAATCTTGAAGGTACAAGCATCAGTGCAATTGAAAAATACGGTTTTAAGATGAAGGACCAGCAATTAGTGGTGCCACTACCATCTAGTGGGGATTTTTTTTGCTGCACTGTGTCCACAGTGGTGCTACAGATTGGCAAATGTAAGGAGGTGTCTGCTGACAGATATCTGAATGAGTTCAAGCCTATTTAGTTGCAGAGAAGCAGATACATAAACATTCAATGTTTCCCTTTTAGAATGTTTTGTGAGCACTTCCTTTTATTATATTAATTAATTTATAATCCCAATGACCAAAACATTTTCTGCTACATCTCCCTCTTTGTAATTTCCTTGTTTCTCCTCTATATTCATTCTGACTCAACACAGTGAAGTCAATACATAGTTTGTTTATTTTCATTAGAAGAATGTTATTTTGCATGTTATTTCTGACCAGGAGGAAAAGAAAAAGCTACGAAAGATATAACTTATGATCCAAACATCCTAAATCCTATTTGATGACTTCTACCAATAGACTAAACTATCTTTTATAAATAACTCAAAAAATTTCTTGATACAGAGAATAAAAAGATGTGAAAAAATTACTTCCATAACATTTTTGAACAGAGTGTATAACTTTCCTGACAGTTTTTCAATAGGACTTTGGTGTTGCATAGAAAAGCAACCTTTGCCAATCAGCTGTCACAAACTATGAATAGAAATATGTGTTTCTTCCAGCTCCACTACTGGACAAGCTGGCTTTGTCTGTTCCTGTCATAAAAAATCCATCAAAAATGGCTTCAGATGAGAATCAGACTCAGCATAGAAATAGCATGACCTCATGAGTTTCTCTTACTCTACAGCACAGTTGATTCTCACCTTTAAAACAGTAATGCACCTACAGATTACAATAGACCTTTTAAATCTGTTCAGATCAGTTCCTAATACCCTGTATCATTATTCTGAATTTATTTTACTGATGATAACTACTAAACTCAGTTGTTCATTAAACAACTTTGGACTTCAATAAAATAGAAAAAATTGAAACAAAATAAAGAAAAAAGGAATTTTTTCATTGGAATTTACTGTTCAGGAAAAAAATGTATAAAATCTTCAAGCACGAAAAGCAATCATTCTAATAATGGAATATTTGATACATAGTCTGGAAAGCATTTAGAAAGTTAAAAATGTTTGAATATATTTCAGTAGTTTTCCTTTTGAAAAGGAAACCTTTCCCATAATTTACCATAAATTACACTTCCAACTCTTTGTGGTATTTATTACTGTCTTATAAATATATTTTCTGGCTTTCTTTCTTAAAGCAAAATTAGGATACCAAATCACTACCTTAACTGAGCCTATACAAATTTTAGACTGAAGTTACAATCATGTTTAAAATAGTAATGTCATGATTCCTGACATAAGAATTTAATTAATCTTTCTAAAATGTCACAGATTTCTTGTATTACACATATATTTTGTAGAATATATTTTTTGCTTGTAAATCATTCTAGTTATCCGCATGATATTAGTAAGTGCATGTTACAATAAAATTCAGGACCCTATTCTATAGGTTGAAAAATTCCCCATTTATTTTAAATGTTATGATTAAGAGGCCTATTCAAGTTTTTGTCATGATACTGTCTTTGATTCCTGGACTGGACTTTTAGCAGTGACAGTAAGTCAGTTAACAGAGATGTGACTGCCATCTCTAGCAATGACGGTGAACATTCACAGATAAATGTGTAAACCTTGCACCTGAAATAAAGTATTTCTCTTTAGAGACTTAGAAGACTAGAAAGGGAAAATATTTAAGGCATTGAAGAAACACATAAAGAGTTACTGTTGACCTCTAAAAACAGAGGTTAATTCAAGGAAGGAACAAAGGACTTTTTTCCTGGCAGAGAGGAAATCTTTAGTTGCCACATCAGCTGAAGCTGAGAGGAACTTGCTGTACAGGTCAGAGAGGAGACTGTATTATCTGTCAGAGGTACCTAAATAAGGAAATTTAATCAGGTTCATGAGAGAAGAATGTAGAAGGATGGTGTTCCATTTCTAGAATACCCAAGAGCACCGAGGACATCAAGGTAAATAGTTGCACTGCCAGATTTTTAGAAATTCAGTGGTGTCCCCTGGTATGGGTGTGTCAATTAAATGCATTGTCTTTAAGTCATTAGAGTCTATATCTGATGAACTTCATGGTTCAAGTGAGCCTCTCAGGTCCCAGCCTCCTAAATATGAGACTGATGTGGCTCCATGTCCCACATCCAGCCAATGTCAAGCATTCCTGTTAGCACACCCTCACTGTTAACACAGTTTGCCACACAGCTGAACAGAAAGAACTCGATCCAGTGTCTCTGGCTGCTCAGTAATGAAGGCTGCTGGTGGACAAATAAAAGAGAATACATTAATGCTCTGAGAGCAGTGTTCAGCAGTAGTCAAAACTCCTGTGTTTTGTTTGTCACGAATCCAAGCCACAGCACTGTACGGGCCACTATGGAGGGAAATTAAATACAGTATAGCCAGCCTGAGTACAGCATCCCATAATAAGTCTTGCTTATTCCCATAGCTGCTTTAAGCCATATTAGAAGCTTTAGCATGCCAAAATACTCTTCCTCCTGCATCAATAGTAAGTCCTATACCCACTCAGGCAATCACCCCTGATAGCATGGATATCCTTCTGGAGGGAGTTTAGCTGACTAATCCTGGTGGGGTTTCCACTGGGGTCAGTGGTCTAGTGAGCCTTCTCTGATGGTCTTTGGAGAAGATGGTTCTACAACGTCATTTTACTCATTGGGTCATCAATGCTCATCTGCCCGTGCTTTTCCCACAGTCCTGGCAGGACAGGTGTGTTCCCTGTGATTAGCTTTTATTCGTAAAACATAGCACATTTAAAATTGAATATTCTAAATACAGTTAAAACGTAAGTTTTCACTAGATAATCAGAATAATTGCTGGTTTGATCAGTTGTAATTATCTTCATATTTTTTGACTAGCATTTTACAAGTTAATGATACATAATATGGATATCATAATGATTGAAAATAAATAATGAAATTATACAGACTTAAACAGTTCAAGACTTCCAAATCAGAACATATTTATATTTTTTAAGGGAAAATTTGAAAATTTATTTTTATTTTTCCAATTCAAAATATCAGAATGGTTTTTGTGGCTTTCGGAAGGCTTTTTCATTTAAGTTTTTCAAAGCCTACAAAACATATGATGATAGAAATTCACTCATTGTACACTAGGTACTGCCATTAACTGGACAATAAAAATTGCCATTCCCACATTTCACCTGTTTTAGAAAACTTTAAAAGATAATTTTCATTGCAAATTATGAACATCAGGGATTTTTCAAAACTGGTTCAGATAAAAAATGAAAATTAAATCTGATAAAGAAATATATTGTATTTTGTGACATAATTTTAAGGTAACCCTGATCAATTTCTTTGTTAAATCTTTGAAGTCAGAAAATTATATTATTTGCATATATTTACTAAAATTCCTTTCCTTCATACACATATCTCCTCAAAATTTTTGTTCATGTTTTTCTACAAGGCTTGTGTCTTTGGCTTATCCTTATACACTGCTTACAGATGAGTTTGAGTATTTGCCATACAGAAAATGAATATGGCACAAAGTCAAATTGTATTAAAGCTCTCCTTCTACCACCAAAAGCTTTAAAAGCATTTCTGAACTGATGATGCAGCTTTTTAGTTTCTCCTTAGATTTTTCCCATCTCACCTCATGCTACAATGTAGAATGTCCACTGACAATTTTAGCAACTTGCTAAACTTCCTACTTTCAAATCAATTGGATAAGGATAATGCTATAATAGGATTATTTTAACATAAATGCTGTTCCTATAAGGCTATGGACACATCTGGTTGTAATGATATAGTATTTCATTCCTTAAATTACTTGTTTGGTTTTTCAGTTATCAAACACGTCAATGAAACTAAGGTATACGTTGGATCTGATATTCAGCATTTAAATTACAGGACTTCCAATATCTTCCTGTTACCAGTCTTTTCTCTCAGGTAACAAGTGACAGGATGAGAGGAAATGGCCTCAAGTTGCACCACAGCAGGTTTAGATTACTTATTAGGAATAATTCTTCACTGAAAGAGTTAGGCATTGGAACAGGCTTCCCATGGATGTGCCCATGGAAATCACCATTCCTGGAAAGGGGTGTGGGACTAGGAGATATAGTTTAATGGTGAACATGGTGGTGCTAGGTTGGTCATTGGACTTGAAATCTAAGAGGTCTTTTCAAACCTTACCAATACAATGATCCGATTTCTATTTCAACACCTTGCAATTGCTTTCAGAGCCACTATTAGATTTTCAAAACTTTTCAGAGGTTTTATCTGTATGTTGTCATTTCTCTTGAATCTGTTTTACTTCTTCTACTCTATCTATACACAAAAGATTTTCTTTACCAGACTTGTTTTCCAGTCTTTCCTTTCCTGTATTTTGACACTTCAGGCTAAACATAATGACTATTATGTCTGATGTATATTTTTTTGTCTTAGATATTTTCTCATTTAATTTCCACCGTCCAGTCTTCCTTTGTTACGCAAGTGTTCATCCATTGCTCTTTTAGTGTCTGTGTAGATTTGCCTGTTTCACAGGACATCATCCATGTCTTTTCAATTATATTATTATTTTCCACAGGCATATACAGACAGACATATAGAGCCATTTAAAGATATTGGATATATCAGTACAGATTAATTAGCTCAGGTATCTTGCATCAAGTAGTGCCTGAAATCTGAGTTTCTTTATGGAAAAAAATAACCACAATTTCTGTGTGTGTGTTTGCGCAGTATTGAATAAAACTAAATTTAATTGTGATTAAAATATCACATACTAATTTACTTGAACTTTGCCGGTAGTAATGCCTACTGGTACCTTATTAGTCAAACAGCTGATTTTTAAGTATGGATGAGTTTACAGTGCTTTAGGGAATTATAAATTTATCCTTGATTAAAACTTTTATACATGGCCATAACAGAGAAAATAGAAACTGGCATACTGCTGACTTAGTAATAGCAGAATATTTTCAGGATCACATTTATGCTTAACATTATACAGATTTGTAAAAATATTATTGAAGTATCTTCTTCTGTTCTTTATTCCCTAGGCAGTCATACACATTGATGCTGAAAGTATTGCTTCACTAGTGTTACTAGTAACAGGAAACATTTAAAAAGCTTCTGTGGTATTAAATTTCACCTTCTTTTTCTGTTTCTTTCAGGCAGAATATGTCTTTCAAGTTTACCAGAAAGTCACAGAAATACTATCTAGTTTGGTACACATTATTTGTGTTACTTTTCAATCTGAAATCCATATCACTTTTTGAATCACTTTTTGAAGGAAACAACCTAAGACAAAGAAATATAGAAGAGAGAGAACTGTCATTCTCTAAAAAAGCAGGTTGATATCCACTAATGGATTCAGAAGGGATGGTTACTAATACCTGTGGTATTAAAACAAAGCCAATTTGGTCTCTATGAACATGATCATTTTGGCAAATAGTCAAGGTGGCTACATCTTTCCTTTCCCTTTCCCTTATCACTTTTTCTCATATATTACACAGACAGCAGGCATCCTCCTCACATGTAATAAAGTGAATAAGTTCCTTTGGATACAGATTCCAGCTCAGTTACTCATTCAGACAAGATACTCCTGAAACTCCCTGACTGAGGAAGAATTCTTGGGATAGTGCACTCCTAATTTACCAGTCTAAGAACTGGAAATATACATGCTAATCCACAGTCTTTCCTTAGGGTTTTTCATGTGAAGGTTATGGCAAAGCAATTGGACAGATGCTGAGACTTATTCATGGACAAAAAGCAAGTAACTGATGGTTTCATTGTTAAGTATTCTCCTGTATAGTAAATATTTATTTACTTTATTTACCGTGATACTTATTTTAAAGACAAATTTTATATTTTGAGAATTCTAGGATTCAGATGCTGATGTCAAGTTGGTCTATCCAATTTTGTACTTTAGTACACACAGTATTAGTGTCTTATCTACTATCACTTTATTAGTTTTACATTACATGAAAAAGACATAGTGACTTTCTGGAGTTATGCTTGCTTGAGAAAGCAGGCTAAGACCACCTTTAATTAGGGTAAGAAATAAATTATCTGCCTATTATTAATTATGACATTCTATTACAGCAATTGTAATTAGTTTTTTTAGGAATCTATCTATTTTACATAAAATAACAACAATTCAGGCCAAATAAGAATGGAGTTTAATCTCTTCCTTCTAATGCTCAGATGAAACAAAGCAGTATTGAATGCTCAGCTGCCATGAAAATCTTTTGAATAACTACTTTTAAAATTAAAACTTACAGATTCAGTATGTTGAAAAGATCTGTGGAATTAGATGCAGAAATCTAATTTTATTGTTGGCAAATCTATGTGAAAAGAAGATGACCATATGTAGAAGGAAATTACACTTTGCATTTACCACTGGCTTTTCCCTTTTATTCTAACAACAGACTGTGCCTGGAACAGGATTAATTTCAACTCGGTCCTTAATAAGTAGTTAGATGCAACAGTAGAAAGTATGGAATGCAGCTTGACACAATCATCATTGAGTATTCAGAGTACGATCAGCAAACAGATTCTGTGTGTGGTAAGACACACAAGCCATTATCTAGTCTGTAGGTATTTTATTACCCATAAGTATATAATTGAGATACTGTGGGGGTGGGAATAGCATAACTTTAAGGAAAACATATTTTATGTGCTCATCTAGTAAGAAGTTGTCAGTTTTCAAAAGACTTGCAAGACTGTAAAGATGAGAGTCTCTGTAGTACTGCTGTAAAAAACGAATGACAGATTGTGATAAAGACCTTCACCCTGTCATTTATTTTTGTAAGCAATAATTTTATAAATTATATTTAAAACATGATATCATTTGTTGGTCTTATTCAAACCCAAATTGTATCTACCAAAACAGTAGGATGTAAGATATGTTTAAATTTAGGATTTTAATATTCATGTGGTGACCATATTGGTAGATTTTGACATAAATAAAAATATGTTTATGTAGGTAATTATGCAATTATGTATTATCTAAATATTGTATTACCTATCTTGTCATATGTAGTTTAGTCACATTTTTCAGTTTTTTCCATTATCTTGTTTGTGTTTATGTTTTTGAGAAAATTCACTCTAAATATTTTCTCGTTGGCCTAACAATCAGAAACTACTACACATTATATCTTAGAATCCTTTCAAAAAATATTGGAACAACCCAATGGGAATTATGTTGTTTTCATATGAAAGATCTGAATTGGGGCATAGTCATTGGCAGTTCAAAATTGACATAATATATATGATAGAAGTATGACAGAAGCCTAATGTTTCCCTCTCTTACTAGATTAAGACACAAATCAGGACTGGATTACTTTCCCTGGTTAACATGCTGGCAAACTATTTTTATGACTCAAAGATGGTTGCACTCTTGAAAAATGTTTATGCTTTATATATCTTCCCTATATTTTTATAACTGTCTCTATATGTAATACATAACTAATAAAATATTGACATTTTGAATGAATATGTCAAAATTTTTTGACCATTAAAATTGTTGCTGCTGCAATCAGGAGGAGAAAAAAAATGAAAGGGATTAAAAAATATCTAGGAAAACTGTTTTATAGGTTAGTGTTTTGTAAATAAGTATTTCCATTTCCAGCATTATCTAGAGATATATTTGATTTTAAATAGTCCAAACTGCTAATTTCCTGAAAGAACATGAAGCTTGAGGTGCATTGTCTGTGTGACAGGTCATGGTCCATTTATCAATGCAGCATAAGTAAATCTCTTATGAGTGTAAAAACAAATATCATTAGAAAGACTTCTTGTAACATAAACATCATATAAAGATTCTAAATTGCAGAAACTGACCTGAAATAAAACATATTTTTAAAGAATGAAGTATTTAACTCTGGGAAAGCAACTAAGCAATTCTGTACAAACCATTTTTCTTAGTATTATTTCTCTCTCTTTTGGGACACATCTGTTAAAGTATTATTAGTTTTGTCACTTTCCAACCTCCTCGTGGTTGATTTTGTCATCTTGATTCTGTTGCTAGACAATGTGTGTGAAATGTTAACTACTTTCAGTACATAGACTTTCATTTATCCCTTTTTTGATGTAAACAAATCAAGTAGTTTCAGTCTCTCTTCATGGGAAATTGCTCTGTGCACTTGTTCTTTCTCAGTAGCCCTCTCTGAAACTCTAATCCAAATTCAAGTTTTCCTTTGAGGGAAAGAAAGCAGACCTGCTTCATCTCCAGTATTCTAAAGGCATAATCACCTTCTACATCCTGCATTCATGTAACCTGATTATTCATTTGACTGAAACTGCTCACTGAGTTGTTGTTTCCACTGAGTTGCCTGCAATGATGCCTAGGCCCTTTACTGAATTAATACCAAAACTTTATAATCTTATAAAGTTACAGAATAAATCCATTTACTCACTCTTCAGTATGTGTTTATCAACATACTCTGTCTTCATTCCGATTCACTTTCCTCAAGTGGTCGCTTTAATATCTTTCAGAAGCTTTTCTGAACTTCGTGAATCAAAATGGCTCAAACATTCTATTGAGCTGTTTTCGTCTCTTGGCACCATAAAGAGTTTATATCTTTGATCACTTAGAGAATTTTAGGATGCTCATTAAGAATATAAGTATCAGCACAATGATATTATTATGTTCCTATTAGGCTTTGACTGACTTCCATAAAAAATGACATAACCTTTTTCTCTGCAATTTTTTGGGGATAGAGATTGTGTAATTCTCTACTGGATAATGGCAGAATGAGTCTCCGTAAGTCTAATTCAGTGATGACCAATTTCAGTAGGTTACTACCTACTGTTGAAGGACTTACTTGCAAAATCTATCAATCTCACTATTCTTTTTCATGTTTGAAAAACAGTACTCAAACAATTTTTCACCATGAGAAAACTATTGAAATTTAGAAAAACCTCATTCTCAGTTGGGATGAAAAGTCAAAGTTTCAAAATTTTCAAAGGCTAATCTTCCTTTTCTCCAGTCAAAAGTGTATTTTGATGTAAAACAATTTGCTTCGACAACCTCAAAACAATTTTTACAATTTGAACTTTTCCATTTGCATAGGAGTTGGTCCAGTTAACATTTTGAAAAGTCAAAATAGATAAGAAATATATCTTTTACCTTTTTTTTTTCCCTGAAGTGAGAAATTTTCCAAAACAAGCCTTTGCTTATAAGAAAAGCTCTTTTTCTAAAATAAATTGTTATCTATTTCCTGTAGCTGTGTCCATTGTCTGATAGAAAAGTGTGTTTTAGAGTTGCAACCCTTGATATATCAGTGTCAGAGCAGCTGCAGTTTGGAAACACCAGTACTAATTATGTCTTATAAAGAATGAGCTGAAGTTCAGTGACTGTCTCATTCAGCTTTGGAGTCTGGAAAGCTATAATAACCTGTCTTTGACAAGGCTTTATATCCTGTTGCTGTTATGACATGGCATTATATTCCCTGGCAAAACATGAAAGTTTCATGGTTTCAGACTCTTTTCTTTATAGTATTCAAATTAAATGGGTGTTAATTTCCACAAGTGTGCTGATCAGGATGTTCAAATTTCATTTCCACCATAAATCTTCTATTAGTTATAATGCCCTTAATAATTTCTCTGCCTTCCTCTCTTTTGGCAGCACAACTCCTTTTGTCCCATTCTCCTGATGCTGTTAGGCCCTTGTGTAAACAGTGCATCTACTGGCAGCAGCTTCTATAGCAAAGAGACTTGCTTAACTTAAAACTTTGGGATGACTATCAACCCTAGCCTCCAACTACATGTGCCTTAAGACTCCTAACAGGTTGGACACTTTCAATTTGGGTGGAACAGTTAAAAGCCAGTTTGTAAAATAATTTCAATCCTATTGTAAATGAAATTTAGCCCTTAGGGATGAAGAACAATTTCTTTGAGGAAGTCATGAATAAGCTTGAGTTTGCCTGCTTCTCATACATCTTTTATGAAACAAGTGGTCAAAACAAGAAGATACTTAAAATATCAGACAGTCTTCAGAGGGTCCAAAGGAGAAAAGCAAGAGGTGATCAAAGCACTGGAGCACCTGCACTCTGAGGAAAGACTGAAGAAATTAGGTCTTTTCATCCTGGAGAAGAGAACACTCAGGCGGAGGGGGCTCATCATAGATGTTCAGTACCTAAAAGGGTAACTGAAAAAGGAAAGAAAAGCAATCTCTTTACAAGGAACTATACAAGGAACAAAAGACATCAAGTGTAACTTGCATTGTGTGATATAAAAAGGAAATTTTTCACAGTGAGGAGAATTGACCAGTGGATCCACCTACCCAGGGACATGGTGGAATCCTCATCATGGAAGGTTTTCAAGACATGACTGGACACAATGCTAAAGAAACTTTACTAGGCTCCCTTGTCCAGTAAGGTTTGACCAGTTGATGTCCCTTAGAATCTGGGCTGTTCTCTGGTATCGAATGTAACTGAGTGCCTCTCTTTGTTTTTTGGTCTTTCATTTCCTTATAATACTGATTAATATTCAATTCAGCTAAAAAAGATGGTGTAGGTTTTTCTTGACTGCATGAGTGGCTTCTTAGTGTGCATTTCTGAAGGACATGGTATGCAAGCAGAAATCCAAATTAACGTCATTATTTCTGAGCATACTGTTTCAATGATTAGCAGGGGTTCTGTTATCTTCTGATCTTTGACCTCAGTTAGCTGGACTACACACAAAGCTGAACCTTTCACAAAGCTTTTGAAATTTCATTCTATTTGAGTGAGATTATATTCCATGAAGGATACTTTGTGTCATAGGACATATGTTTAGAGGCTTTTTAAATCCTGTTTTGCATAAAACATGACAATACATAAACCAAACTGTTTTCCTATTTCTGCTTCTAGGAGGGATAACTTCATCTGCAGTTTTATGGAAATCTCTAAGAGGACAAACTTTTCTTGCCTTTCCCTTTTCTTGTTATTAATCCTCTTTCCTGCATACCCACCACCAGTGAAAATTCAGCTTTTCTCAGTGTTTGCATAGCACTATGGTATTTAATTTCTTCAAAGCTTTGTTATAATGTCTGAAAGTGTGTCCATGGATTTATGTATCCTACTCTATATTCTGTCCCTATATTTGTGGTCTTGATATATGAAGCCATCCTGATTCCACTTAGGGAATAGAGTCATCTTGCATGATGGAAGGTGGGTGTGGCACCTAAGTCATGAAAGAGCAACTACTTCTTCCTGCATTCCTGAGGAAATCCCATTCCTATTCCTAGAGAAGCTCTGTAGATGTAAAAGAGTTGAGCATTAGGACAGTTGCTGGAAAATCAGAAATAGAAAGAGTCAAGGTTCCAAACACTGAAGTTTTTATAGCAACCAGCTCTTTCCATAAGTATTTTGTGGTTGCCTCTGGAGATAACTTCAGGTGGAAAACTTTAGTATTTACAATGAAGTATCATTGCAACACTTTGCACTTTGCTCAGAGAACAGATCCAGTCTAATGATAGTATTGACTATCTACTACAAGTTCCAATTATTATGTCTCTTAAAGCAGAATTGAAAAGCTGTGTCTGGGCTAGCAATAAGAACAGATTTAAATTTTAGGGGTATAGCTTTGGTGATTTTCTATGTCTTAACTTGCCTCAGCATCAAACAATGTGTAAAGGTTTACTTTGATTTGAAAAATTTTTGTATCTCTTCTGGTGCAATCTGCTTCTACCTCTACTAAAAGACTGAAAGTTGCCTTAAAAATAACATTGAGAAGCACCAATTAATAATTTTTATGGCAAGTTTGTGTGTACAGCCGTTCTAAAGCCAGAATAAATGATGACACGATGTTTTGCCTGCTTCGAATGTATATCAGGAACCTTTTGCCCAGTATGTTCTGTCTTCTCAGTCTAAAATGAAGAAATAGAAAATAGTTCTCCAGTTTATATAATCTTCTGAATTTTTACTTGTCTGTATCTTCTACTGCATAACTTGTCAGTCAGTTTCAGGTTAGTGATTCAGTGGATTTTTGGTTTGATTTCAGATATCACTGGACAATTGGCACTCTTTTTTTCTGTATCAACCAGTTGAAAATTAAGATCCTAATTTGAATCCTCTGCATGATAACATGTTGCAGTTGCACAGTCAGATTGACCTATATGGCAGCAGGATTTTCTCTATGAAACCAAATAACAGAATGCTTGGCACCCATTTTCCCCACCATTTTCAAGTTTCTTAATAGCAGAGAAAGCAGTTAATTGCTTTGTGCAATTCCTAGAGCAACAGCTGTAAACTGTTCAAACATGGTAAAAATAATTAAACCTGCTTCAGTTGTGAATAAAATTGAACATAGAGAAGCTTTAATGTAAATCAAGTTCCTACTGAGGTGTGCTGATTACTACATTCACTTTACTTTTAGCATACTTCAGGCTTAACTGAAGACATTTTATTAGACTTTGAATCTTAAGCCATGTCATTACTATTTCACATAGTTCAGTTTGCCTAGAGCAAGCAAAGGATATGTTGTTTTTTTTTTAATGAAGTAGAAAAACTTAATTGAAACACTTCAAAGACAAAAGGAAATAAAAGCAGACTGAACTGCTACAGTCAGTCTTTTGTAATGATCTCAACTATTAAGAACAGGACTGCATGACTAAGGATATGGTGATTTTGAGTTATAAATATAACTCATTTTCAGCCAAATACTTTAAATTATAATAATGATAAAAATCTAGGTTGACATCAAGGGAAAAAACCAAATTTGGTTGAAGATTATAAATTAACACTTGAGTGTTGTATTATCTTATCCATCAAAACTATCTCCTTTTTGTTCTTTTGGGAGCACTTTTGGAACAGAATTGTAGGATTTGACTCAAGGCAGTATTTTCGTAAGTGACAGTTGACTGATATACAGAGACATGAAATTAGATGCTCCACCAGGGAATAGCTTCCAAAACTAATAGAAGCACAAGCAGAAGCCCAGAAGGAAAATTTAACAGATGCTTACTCCAAACTGTAATTTTTATTTTCCCCAATCTGTAGCTTTATAACCAATAGGCTTTGCCACCTAAGGGAAACCTGCCTTCTGCAGAGTCCAGACTACAAGCTAGATGTGGTGCCATTCGTTTGATCATGCTCACACCCTGAAACTCTATATTGGAGACCATGATTTTTCTTCTGTTCACTCTTTATTACCTTTCTTCAGCTTTCCTCTGTTTCTCTATTCCTCAGAAGCACCTGAATAAGCCAGAAAAGGAGTCAATTTGTACTGAAAGCACATGAAAAACAAGAATGTCTCTGTTGCCCAACAATAGCTCTTGACATGATATTTTGTATTCAGTAAAAAATGCATCTTCATTCCACTTAAACTAGTATCCAAATTCCTAGTTGGTCTGGTCGGTAGTGGAAAAAAGAATAACTCTTCTTTAACATATTTGCATTGGTTTGGGAAACACTGAGTGAAACAGACCTGCTTAAACTCAGCTGTGGATATAGTATTTTCTAGGAGTCCTCTATGTGGGACAGTTGCTATTCTAAAAACAATCATGGTACAAACAAGGGCAATAGTACACACAAAAGGGTCACTTAATTGTCATTCAAGATGGTGTTGCAGTTCTGAAACCTCCCATAAGCACTTTTAATACCTTCTCTGAAAAGGAGATGTAAATAAACACCAAATACAAACCATATGTTTATCCTATAGAGTATAGGTGGACTTAAATACATATGCAAGTTCTTCACACAATTTATGGCCCGATACGTGTTCTTCATTATAAATTGTATTTGTTTATTAATTTGGGACTACATGCTCTTGTTTTTTGCTGTTTCTTTGTCTCCCCTAAGTTGACCTATCGAGCTAGCCCTTGGGGGGAGAAAACCCTGAAAAGTAGCTAACAAATATTAGTTCATAATTGGAGAAGCCATTTCATTTTATCTAGAAAATGCAATAAATATGTTAGCTGGACTATATTAGCAGACTTGTTTGAAGTCATGATTTTAGGATTGCACAACATTATGCCACAAAAAATATTTCTTCCCTCATCAAAATTTCAAGCATTTAATGTTCTGGTTTACCATACAGATATTATTTTCTTTTCCTTGAAAAGCAGCAATTATAATTTATTATACCAAAACCATGAAGCACTACAAACTCAAATGTTCTCAACTTCTCTGTACTAAAAAGCCAAATGGCATTTTTGTCAGCAGTGATTATTGTCTACGAATGCATGATACTCACTTTCCTAAATTACGTCAACCAATTTAGCTCTTACATAAATTACTCATGAAGCTCCACCAGAGATTTGGACTACCTACCTACTGTCATTACATGTAAACCTATTTCTCACTTTGGTGGAGTTACTGTCATACAGTGCTATTATTGCGAAATGTTGTAACCTGTGTGTAGCAAGTACAGTGTAGCCTGTTCTTTGTTTATGTTTATGTTTTTGGTCTCACCCAAGAACCAAAAAAAGTTATATTATTTAGAACTGTCAGGCTACTCGGAAGCAAAAGACCTGTGCAACACCTGTTGTTCAAAGAAGATCAAAGCCATTCTAGGTCTTAAAAATATGGAAACAGAAAAGAAAAATAAAATAAGGACTGCATATTTTTTGCCCTTCACCACTTGCACAATCCTTTTCAAGTTTTTAAATAGTTTTATTTTTAAAGAAACATTCTTGTTTCTTTGAGAAACCTGTTTTTCAACTTTCAGATGGAAACAGTACTTGTCCATATTAATAGTACCTGAGAAGATTTTACAAATTAAAATCATCTCTTAGCACCTATACTGACTAATATAGGCTCATAAGAACGGTTAATTACTCAATTGCTGCAAAGTGAAAATAGAAGCTATAAAATTCCAATATACATTTAACAACTGATTAGATTGCATTCTATACTGATGGAAAAAGACAGAGAAAATAGGCAAAGAACATGGTGAATATGTGAGGGAATTTATTATTGATATGAAACGACAAAGCAAAATCTTTTGGAAGTTTTGGTCCAGCTCAGAAAGGAGAATCAAAGGGAGGGAACTGAATACAACAGAAGTAAGTTAGAACTGATTGCAAGAAAAAAATTATTACACAAAATGGAAGAATTTTTTTAGACCCCTTCAGTCTGAGGGGACATCTACTGAGATAACTGAAGAAGCTTAAATTGCAGTAAGACAACTTTAAGTGGAATAAAAGTGAATTTAGTGGTACAGGAGCTGAGGAACAGCCTTATCTGGATTATAGAAATGATCTAGTTATAATATTTATTTTGTTAATTCCACTAAACCTTTCATTGTTTTCAGTGAAATTACTTTCTTTTCCTAGAGTCCTAGCATACCATGTTGTAATGATGGATTAAAAATATAAAGGAATCAAGTGAGAAATAAAATCAGGAGGACAGGTGTTATTTTCCATTTCAATAGCTGGCACACCTCCACAAACCAAATAGCTGGAGATCTTGTGTGATAGGTAAAATTTTCAGGAACAGAATCATTCATATCAGATATAGAATATCTTCTTCATGAACATAAAATTAAACAGGAAGATAAATTGTTTACAATGAAAATTTAAATATCTGTGCAGTCTTGAGGCCATGATTTGGATTAATTCAGTCCCTGTGCAATGGTCAACACTGTTGACTAATTAATATAAATGGTAGGCCCACAACAAAGGCATTTTAGCTCTTGCTAAGCTTTGAAACTCAAGTTTAATCAGTTTAACCACCACTGAAGTCTGTATTTGTACAATTACTGATGCAGAATATTGAGAGCAACAGAGACAGTCAATACGAAATTTAAGACACATTGAGAGTTCCAAAGGCAAGTTGTCCAAATTTAGTTTGCAGTGCCCAGTACTGCCTCTGCCAGAGCACAGTCAAGTGGAGCAGCTCACATTTTAATTAGCTGAACTTTTTCAATTTGCAGAATATGACCATAATTAATTAACTCAAGATTTGCCTTATCAGGTATGGTTCTAGATGCAATGTTTCAACTGAGAAATAGTATTTGATTTTGTTTGTCTTGGGACAGAATAAAATATCCATCTTCACTTAATGATGCAACAAACGTTACACCTCAATATTTAAGTAAATATTGACTTCATAGGAGAGACCTAGAAAATTAGCTAATTTTGATTACATTATTTCAAATTATATTGAAATTATACTACAGCAAATCTAATGTAATACTATAGATATTAATCTAAACATCCAAAGCTCTTAATATTTCCTATCAAATAATTCATTAAACATATGTAGATTTGGCAACAGAAATTAAATATTTACTTCAGAGAGCTTTTGTTTAGTCACAGATTTCACTGTGTTTCTGACAGCACTGAAACAAAAAAAAATTGCTTCATCTTCTTATTCACAGTGAACAAGGGCTCACCTTAGAGCTTATGCAGCTGTGATGACAGCAGTGATGTACCCGCTGCATGTAGAAAGAGTGTAGCATCTTCACCAGCAAAACAAGAATTAATGTGGGATCTACCCCAGATGTTTTGATCATATTTTTCATTAAAATCAGCAGAACAAATTGCATGAAGAGTTGATATCACTCCACTGTAAAATCAGCCCTGTTAACTTAAAACTCTGAGGTAACATAATTTTTACAGCTTAAAGGTTTGTGTTCACTGTGTTAGATTCTTGTAGAAGCACATGAGAAGCTGTCATACAGCCTATTTGCATTGTCTGAGAACTGATAAAAAAAGTAATGGTATGAAATGTCATGTAATGCAATTACATGTCATTTATTATTCTGTGACTCTGGTTTTCAGGGCATGTGACTGAGTCTCCTTTCCAAACACGTAACCAGCACCGTTAAAGAGTTGAATCATGTGAGAAGAAAGCATTTTGCAAGTAGAAAATGTTGTTTGAAGGTAATGGTATTTAAAAGGTTTTCCTCCCCTGAAAAATCCATGATGATATTCTCTGAGAGCTATTAATATCCAACTGCTAGTTGTAAAATCTTAACATAGTAATTTTGAGGTTATGTGGTTAAAAAAAAAA